>VDFB02193867.1:564794720-564843649 GCA_007258455.2 Sequoia sempervirens | reverse complement strand
TGCTCATCCATACCAGTAGAAGGAAGTGATCCTAACCCCTTTCCAACAAGAATTTTTTAAACATGGGTCTCCTCCCTATCTTCAAGGTCCATGTGTTCTTCAGTGGATTCATTTCATCCAATATCTAGATTTGGCTTCACTTCAGCTTGAGAATTTCCTACTTGTTTGAATTTACACGCAAGCAAAGAAAGTGAGATACTATGAGATATTTAAGTGGAGTTGAAACAAATAAAACCAAAGATTTTTGAACTTAAGAATTCCATGGAACAAAAGCAATTGGAAATAGATGATAAGGAATTTAGGTAATGTCCATGCAAGATGACTATTTTTTAGTATTAAAGTTTCCAAGTTAAATCTAACATGGTTTTCATAATTGGAAATATATTTATAAGAAAAAAAAGTTGAGGTGTTAATAAAAGTCCTAAACACACACTTGAGAGATAGAGAGAGAGAGAGAAGAAACAAGCATGTACCTTGTTTCTTTCTATGATAATTTTCCAATTTTGTTCATGCCTCTTTTGTTCTTCTTTTGACAATTTTTGTTGAGACACATTTTTTCTTTATCTTTGTTGTCCCATTTTCTTCTTCAAGTTAAAGATGACTAAAAAAAATCCTCTACAAACTTAGTTAAATTCTCCTCCAAAATTTTTCTTGATTGATAAAAATGAAAAGTTGTCTTCTCCAATATTTTCCTCCTTGATAAATGTGTAAAAATCTCTTCTCCAAAATCTACACTCCTAGTGATATAAATGCAAATTAATCTTGCAATTTGATATGAAATAATGAAAAATAAGCTTTTATTTATATGCATATGGGAAAAAAATTAAAATTAAAATGCATTCTAGTGTATGGAATAACTATCCTAGTTTAAATGAATCAAGTGGTAATCAAACTGTAAGTTATTTCATTATGGAGTTTGTTGTTATTTAATGTATAGGAATGCAACATAGAGTAATTTTAGAATTTTGTTCCTTGTCAAAAATATAATATTCCTCAAGCAGGTACTGGTGCAAGTTGTCTACATTAATGAGGATAGGAAATGGTGGCTGTAGGTAATGCTTATATGGATTGTATGTTTGGGAGCAAGGGACAGCCAATATGTCTAAGTGAGAAGATTTGCATGAAGTGTTATGGTTGACCAGCACTTGGGTGTCGTCCAATGGTTTGAATGGCAGAACATGGGATGGGGGTGGGGTGGCAGGCATAGAGTGTAAGTTGGCAATGAACAGATTCCAAGTTTTCCTATCCTAAGTTGAAACTGGCAAATTATGCATTGAATTTCTTTAAAACTATATAATTTTATATATCCAGTTGTATAGGAAAGCATGATCATGTTAAATAATGGTGTAGATTAAGAGATTATTTATGAAATAATTTAACATAAAATTTTATAACTTAGAGGGAAAGTGTTTGAAGGATGATATAATTATAAAAGGAATGTTCCTGCCTCTTCTTGATAATTATATTTTGTTCCTAACTCCTCAATGGTTCGCGTTGCTTAAGTCATTTTTAAAAAATAGGAGTTTTGTGTACCACAAAGTGATGCACTTTATTTGTTCTTATTATGTATCAAGATTTTAATTTCATCATTTTTATCAAATTTTAAAACTAGAAGAACATGTGCATTAATAAATAGGCTTGTAAATGCAATTTATTTATAAAGTATCATTAGTTTACTTGCTTGGGAGTCATTTATTTTATAATTTTTTACTGCTTACTATAAAATTCAAGGGGTGTGTGTGCAAAATATTTATTGTGATCAACACGAATGAACTTAATTATAAAGTGGCATTCATTTCCTTATCTTTGAGAATATAGGATCAAATGGGATGTTGTGATCAAATGAACTAACATAAAGTTTCACAACTCTAGGGGATTCTATAATAACATTTGGGACCATTTTGCTGGTCTTTTGTTGTGGGTTCAACGTCAACAAAACTTATTTCAATGTGCATTATTGATTTTTGGCTAAAATGAAATAGTCTTCTCCTAAAATTCTACTAGAGATCAAATGCATATCATATAAGAAAATGTAAGTTAGAGACCATCAAATAAGCAAATGTATGTATATTGAATATAAGAAAGTGTATGTATATCATATAAACATGTAAACATAAGAAAATACATACATACATGTAAATAGATTCAATGGATAAACATAACATGTTATAAGCAAAGAGGTCATCAAATAAGAAAATGTATGTTAGAGATCAAATTTATATCATACAAGAAAATGTAAGTTAGAGATCATCAAATAAGCAAATGTATGTATGCCATATAAACATTTAAACATAAGCAAACACATACATACATGTAAATAGATTCAATGTATAAACATAAACATGTTATAAGCTAAGAGGTCATCAAATAAGAAAATGTATGTTAGAGATCAAATCTATATCATATAAGCAAATACATGTAGTAAAGATCATAAATCTAGTGTAGGGCCTAATATGAATGTCGACTCCTAGTCGAACAACCATCTGATTGAGAACCCTGCTCTGATGGATGTGTCGAGACCTATAGATAAAATTGTGTACACAATGTGTTAAATACATATAATATATTAAATAAATTTTATGAAAGTTATTTTTAAGAATGCACTTGTATTTTTAAATATCTATCTAGAACTATGCATACATATGCATGTACATATACATGTGTATATATAAAAAATTAAAACTCACATGTCCACTGGTAGCATAATCATCCACAAAGTCATGCCGATGTACACGATCTGGACCAAGGATTGGAGTGACATGAGGTATGACCAGCTACAATATACATACATATATATCAATACATGAATATCTAGTTAAAACTAAAATTTAAAAATAATTAAAAAAAGAATTGAAACATGCACATGCACACATACATGCACATCATATGATATCAGATGGCCTAAGTCCTCTGCAATGGTCATGTCCACCATATCAACCAAACGATCAAATGATGAGTCAACATCTACATCCATCTGATCCATACCATGTCGTGCCATAAATAATAAGTGAAGAGGACTATGCAGGTGAGTTGGCATCGACGATGATGAATCGAGACCAATCAACATTTCAGTAAAACCCATAGTCCGTGCAATAGTTGAATGATCTATAGGTGGATCCCAACATGCACTAGTGTTGGGCTAAGAGTGATGGGATCTTGGATGTGAACAAAATCCATGCACCAAAAAATATCTGACCTACTCTATACTAATCCCATAGTATAATGCGATGAAGGCATATGCCTCCAAGAGGTCCTTAGCCAAACAATGCAGAGTCTTGCATGCCATATCTCCTATAAGTCCATTGAGTTGTGTGGGAGTAGGGATGCTTGCCACTATAAAAGGATCCATGCTAGTCCACTATGCTGCAAATGGTGTGGATTGTGAACGTCTAGACATCAAATACTAATCTACACGATCAGTAGATATCTTAGTGGTGGCAACTGCAATGTCACCTACAGTGTCAATTGCTTCCTTTTGGGAGGAAATGACAATCTCATGTGCTAAGGGGGCTAGAGATAGGGTGAGAGTAGGAGACCTCTCACCAACCAATACCCTAAACACTGGGGCTGGTCTATCTGCTCAATGATAGGTGGGCCTATCGACAATCCCACCATGGCCCTGACTAGCATATGGTGGAATGTCCAGGTAGATGACTTTGAGGCCCAAATGGACCTCAACATATAATTGCTGAACAAAATATAATGGAATATGGTCATTGTTTGGATATTGACCATGTGCTATGAGAAATCATGGGTAGATCAATGGGGCCATAGCACAATCCACACATTTGGTGACTTGGTATCCCCTCACCTTACGCTGATTTTGATGGAAAACAAGTGTTTTTTATCATTTCTTTGGTCACAACATCATGTATTTTTTTAAAGGGAACCTCACCATGTACTTCTTCCCGCATGCAGGAAAGAATAATAGCTACTCTATCAGGGGAATATGTACTAGTCTGTCCAAGTTCATCTCTTACTTTTTCTATTCTCTTTAATATTGACATGCAAACTCCTGAATATATCCCTATGTTTGCACCATCTGCTAATGAGTCTCTCAATCTCTTAATCTCATTAGTAGTATTTGCAAACAAAGTTTTTGGAGGTGGAACATCTGAATTCTCCATGTTATATATGTATGTACACCTAAAGGAGCAATGGGACCTTGGTAAATAATATATCTAGATCTAGGGAATAGAAATCTAAAACAATTCTAAATAAAATTACAAGTGTGCATATGATATATATATATATATATATTGAACCTATAGGTTGCAAACATATAAAAAATGCATCTTAAATTAGATTTGTATATGCAAGATAATATCATTAGTAATTTGAATGCTACTTGGGATGACAAATATAGCATTCACTAGTTCAAATAATTCATCTAATCATCAATAATATTTTCATACCATTAACAAAAAAAACATTCAACATCTATCATAGTTTTTAATAATCAAAACATTCAAATTACTAGATTGCACACAAAACATAATCTAAAATAGTTCTTAAATTTAAATTTACAAGTGTGCACATGATACATATATATTGAACCTATAGACCTTGCACACATATAAAATATGCATCTTAGATTAGATTTTTATATGCTCTTTAATATCACTAGTAATTTGAATGCTACTTGGGATGACAAATAGAGCATTCAGTAGTTCAAATAATTCATCTAATCATCAATAATATTTTCATACCATTAGCAAAAAAACATTCAACATCTATCATAGTTTTTCATAATCAAAACATTTTCATTATTTTATTTAATTTTCTAAACATTAAATTACTTATTTAATTTAATATATTTATCATTTTATAATTCTTAGGTTCAAATATTACCCTTCTAGAGATCATATTAGATGGATTCAACAATAAGAAACTAGGTGAAAGTTTAATTATGATGGTTCTTTGAGGGGAAACCTAGGGAAATCTAGTACAAAATGTGCCATTAAAGACTTAAAAAATCTTGATAAAGGTTGCATCTAAGATTTATTTCCTAGAACTAGTAATAAAGGGAAAACATCATTACTTAACATTGGTGGTCATGTAAAATCAATTTAGTCATTATTGAAGGATATTCAATGGAAACTATATTTAGCATCATGAAATGATAATTGATCAATAAGAAGAAAAACATCATATACTATATGAGGCATGGGAAATCCTTGATTCACCAAAATTATTCTCTAAGTATGTTGCTTCCATGAATGAAACAAGACAACACATTTCTTTTCAAATCAAGGGATTTATAGCATGAATGATTTAATAATTGGAAATTATATGTTAAATAATGGTGTAGATTAAGAAATTATTTCTGAAATAATTTAAAACATAAAATTTTATAAAGAGGGAAAGTGTTTGAAGGATGATATAATTATAAAAGGAATGTCAATAGTGGATTGAAATAAATTCTCATCAAAAGAAGGTGAAAGTGTATTAGTTATAGTTATATGAATGTAAGAATTTAATATCAAATGATTTTTAAGGCATAGGAAAAATTAGAAATTTAAGAAAACAATGAATAAAAAAGTAGCTATTTTACTAAGAATAGCTCATAACATCTCATAGACACTACCAAAATGAAACAAACATAGGTAGGAAAAAAAACACATGGAAAATAAAATGGAAAGGAAAATTTGAGTACATTTCTTCAAGATGAAGCAAAGGTAAAGAAAAATGAAAAAAAATCTCCCAGTCACCCTTTGAATCTAACAAGAGAGTGAGAATGCATACAATAATCTTGGATTGGCTTTGGAGGACCAAAATAATGGAAAATAAGGATGGATGGTAAATAATATATCAATAATAATAAGGATGAAACATTCTAAGAAAACAAAGGATAAAGTGAGGAAGAAATCCAAGAAAGCAAGAAATTTATAGCCCCATGTCAACACCACTATTTTGGCCACCAAGACTATGTATAAATGAACTAATGGTTATAAAAAAGAGGCTTGAATCTATAAAATAAAAGGGATAACATGAGGAATAAAAGATGAATGAAATTAAAAAATCCAACTAGAAACTATTAAGAGATTAAAATAATTAATGAGAGATTAAATAACTTGCAAAATATTGTGGAGAATTGGCTCCATGAGTTAATCATGATAAAATAAGATCTTGACCACTTAAAATAGTAGAGGAAATTAAATTAAATATTATAGAAGGAAGATATTCACTATAAATAAAATAGATCTATCCTACAGTCAAAACATGGAGGAAAAATACAATTAGATAGAAGTTCAAATTGACAAGCCAAGTCTTACGAACAAGTAGTAAAAGAATTATCAAATAAACAAATATAGATCATAGAGAATAAGTTAAAGTAAAAATAAGAGAAGAAAATGAGAGAGATGATAAGCTTGTAAATATAATTTCTAAATTATTGAGGCAATATTTTGATAACGAGGAAACCAAAAAATTAGAAATAAACTTCCTCAATATCAATAAAGAAAATTTGATAGGAGGAAGGGACATGCACATAATATTTATCATGAAAGTTACCATACAATGTAAAGGAACATGATACTAAGGAATAAAGGTTTCTTATAAGTACACAACAAACCTAGATGAAGATTTAACCCTAGTACAAAAGAAAAAATTATGAAAGAATAGGAGAAAATGAAGATTTAATCTTTGTACACAATTTTTCTATTGCCTCAAATCTTCCACCAATATAAATTGAATTAGTGATTAATCAAAATACTAAACTTTTAAAAATTGAAAATTGAATAAACATTAATACCCTTCACTTTCACCTAATTGAATGATTAAATTGATCACATAATTTAATTTTTAGTGAATATAATGAGGTCACATCTCAATTCAACTATCAATTACCTAAATTATCAATTTTTTGAGAAATTTTGTGATTTTGTGGTTTTGACATTGAGGTTTTAAGTTAATATTTTATTTTCCTTTATGGTTTGGATCCTTCTTTTAGTTCTCAATATTTATCTTTTTCCATTAATTTAACACTTGAATTTAGTTACAAATGGTCTACACACTGATTCCAAATATTCCATTTCATGAATTTTATGGGTTTACCTTATCTTACATGCCAAAGTCACAATGCACTACTCTTGATTAAATTACTAGAAGAAATTAAGGAACTTGGGACACCAACCTCCCAATGGTCTTGGAATGGATGCATTTAGATGTTGAAGGATTTCAAAAGGCTCATTGTACTTGTGGACCCCTCAAAGGCATGATATATAACACATGAATTCTATTTATGAAATTTGGTCTTTAGTTGTTGACTTCTAGTATGAATGCAATTTATTGTTGGCAACACAAGGGAAAACAATTGAGAGGGGGGGATGAATCAGTTGTCATAGAAATTTAAAACTTATTCAACTTATTAACCTTATTCTTAGATTTGATTATTAACCATAAAAGCATAAATCATCAACACATTAGAAACACACATAACACCAAGATTTTCTTATGTGGAAACCCTATTAGGGGAAAAACCATAGTGGAGGTCAATCCACAAGATTATACCCTATTAAATGTATAAGGAATGAAATAAGGGGAATGCACATGCATTCAGACACACTGCCTAGAGCTCACTATTAAATTAAAACAAGGCTAACTACCTAGAGGAAGACACACTGTCTTATAGAAGGAATCAAATTACATCCACATGGATTTAAACTAACAAATTAGCATCTGTTAACGCTTGATCACAACTTTGGTTAAGCACATGAAAAATTATTCACTCTTCTTCACACTTTGCTCTGCCTTCAAATGATTTAGATCAATATTCACACACATACAAATAGAAGTACACCTCAATTCGATTAAAAAATTTCTCTTATATATCCACAACATGAGATTTCATCCCTACATGTCGACTTGGACAAAATAATAAAATAAATATAAACAGTCAGCCCAAAATACTAAAGATTATTAATACGAATCAACCAAGGTCGGCCACAGCTTAGTGAAGACCCAAATCAACATCTCCAACATGAAAACACTTCAATTAATTACTCCTCAAAGATCCACAACACAATACAAACACCATGTCAGCCAAGAACAAGAAAAACATGAACACGTAAGAGAAAATCACCAACCATGAGCACAACGATCAATGCAGTTGTGCAAGAAAGATAGAGCATGATCTAGAAGCATCCAAAAACATCATGAATCACCAAAGAAGCATCCAAAAAAATTGAACTAACTGAAATCGCATCATCTTCAATCAGGAACACAAACTCAAGCAACAAAAAACTGTTAGAATGTAAATCTTCATAACTCAATCAAATCTTCACACAGATCTCTGAAACTTGACATGGATAAACTAGATACACTAAAAAAAAATCCTTTATTCCACAACCTATGCTCATCAATGTATAGAACTTACCAACATACTGAGCTTCACTTCACTAGTGACAACCTGCAACTCATCTCATTAAAATTTTCTCAATATCCTCGACATATACATATTCTAATGAATTAATGCTAATAGTGTTGACATCAATGAAAACCACATATCAACAACACAACCAAAACATCCAACAATATCCCCCTTTGGTATTGATGGCAACACATGATGTGAAAAACACCATCAATGCAACTAACTCCTAACACTTACTGCCCCTTAGATTCTGACTCATTTTCTCCTTAATTCTTTCACATGATCTTCTTTCCCAGAAAGTTTTTCACATGGTCTTCTCCCACTTTGAAATCAATGACAAATATATCTTCTATACAAGTTCTGAACCATATATCTGAACATATGAACATTTGAATACTCCCCCTGAGTAGTAGCCACCACAACATAATCCAGATCAAGATATGACTTTGAAATGCACAGACTGATGCAATGTAATGCATCCTTAGTTCTGATTTGGAGGGGTTATCACCCCTAACTTCCCTCTGAGATACTCAAAAGTATCCTTAGGAAACAACTTGGTAAAGATGTCTACAATAAACTCCTTAGTAGGCACATACTCAAGTATGACTTCCTTTTCACTCACCTTTTCTCTCAAAAAGTGAAACTTAATATATATATATGCTTTGTCTTTGAATGTAGCACCAGATTCTTAGATATGTTAATAGAACTTGAATTATCATAGAATATAACAATAGGCTCATTATACACAACTCTGATATCCTTCAACATCTGTTTCATCCAAAGGACTTGAGTACAATTGTTAGCAGCAACAATGTATTCGACCTCTATAGTAGGTAAGGAAATGGCATTCTGCTTCTTACTTAACCATGAAATCAACTTCTTACCCAAGAAAAATGCTCCACCACTAATACTTTTCCTATTATTTACATATCCTACCCAGTCAACATTAGTAAAGGCACTCAAAGTAAGATCATCATCTTTAGGATACCATATGTAGGCCAAAGTCACCTGTTCCCTCCAAGTATCTAAAAATTCTCTTCACAATAGTCACATGAGACTCCTTAGGATCAGCTTGAAATCTTGCAACAATACATACAACATTCATGATATCGGGCCTAGTTTGATTTAAATACAACAATCCACCAATCATTGATTTGTATCTAGTCTAATTTTCCTTCAGAGAATCATCTTTTGTTGTCAACTTGCATCCAATCACCATGGGTGTACTGACTAGCTTTGAATCTTCCATACTAAACTTCTTCAACAATTCCTTCACATACTTGGACTGAGATATAAAAATCCCTTTGTCTAACTGAGTAATTTGCAATCCCAAAAATAATTTCATCTCACCAATCATTGACATCTCAAATTCACTCTTCATCTCATTAGCAAACTTCATAAACAAACCCTCATCTCATCTAAAAATGATATCATCAACAAAGATTTCGACAATCAAATCTTTATTACCATTCTTGAAATACATATTACTATCAGATGTTCCTTTGTTAAATCCAAGCTTCACCAAATGCTTTTCCAATCTGGCATACCGAGCTCTTGATGCTTGCTTGAGTCCGTACAATGCTTTCTTGAACTGATACACCATATCTCCCTTATCAATCAACTAAAATCCACTAGGTTTCTCAACATACACCTCTTCTTCCAATTCACCATTTAGAAAAGCTAACTTGGCATCCATCTGATAAACCTTGTAGTTCTTGTAAGTAGCATAGGCAAGAAATAATCTTATAGCTTCAATTCTAGCAACAAGGGCAAAAGTATCTTCAAAATCAATTCCTTCCATCTATGAATATCTTTTGCATACCAGTCTTGCTTTGTTTCTAACCACTTCCCCTTGCTCATTCAATTTGTTTCTAAAGACCCATTTAGTTCCAAACATTCTTATCCTTAGGTCTAGGAACAAGAATCCATGTATCATTCTTCTCAATCTATTTTAGTTCCTCTTTCATTGCTTCAACCCTATGCTCATCTTTATGTACTTCATTCACACTAGTAGGCTTAGTCTTTGAAATTAAGTAGTATTCTTCTGCAATCTTTCTCCAAGTTTGGACACCTTTGTTCTTATCTCCTATAATATGGTCTTTTGAATGATTCAATGTTACATACCTTGGAGTCTTCTTAGGATGTTCTTCAACTTCAGGCTCATGTGTTCTCTCTTCTGCAACTTCACTGGTTTCTTCTTGCTCTTGATTTTCCTAATCCACTGGAATGATTTTCACTTGATTTGTAGAATGAACTTGATTTCCTTTGTTTGTAATAACATTCTAATCATTAGAATCATATCCATAGGTTCTAGATGGTGTACCTAAGTCTTCATCAACCTTGACATTTTCACTTTCAACCATTTTCCTCAATCTTTTATTGTAACACCAATAGGCCTTACTAGTAGTAGAATAACCCAGAACGATACCTTCATTGCTCCTAGCATCAAAATTTCCAATGTCTTCATCTCTCTTGATATAAAATTTTCTTCCAAATATCTTGAAATATTTAACAGTAGGATTTTGACTAGTCCATAGCTCAAAAGGGGTCTTACCAGTATCACCTTTGATTTATACCCAGTTGAGTGTGTACACAATAGTACTCACAACTTCTCTCCAGTAGATATGAGGGACATTTCCTTCCAACATCATAGTTCTAGTAGCATCTTCAATTGTTATGTTCTTCCTTTCCACAACTCCATTTTGCTAAGGGGTCCGCGGTGTAGATAGTTGTCTCTTTATTCCATGTTCTCCACAAAAAGAATTAGAATCATCATAAGTGAATTCGCCACCTCTATCTAATCTCATACACTTAATCTTCAGACCTATCTTTGTCTCAACCATAGCCTTAAAGTTCTTGAACTTTTCCAGTGCTTCAGATTTCTCCCTTAAGAAAGTAACCCACACCATTCTTGAATAATCATTAATGAGTAACATGAAATACCTATAACCTTGTAAAATTATGACCTAAGATGGACCACATAGATCAGTATGCACAAGTTCCAACAATTCATTTGAACAATGTTGTTTGCTCCAAAATGAAATTCTAGTTTTCTTTCCTAACTGACATTCCTTGCATATGGCATTAGTAGGTTTCACCAACTTATGTAGATCTCTCATAGCCTTAGTGGAACTTATCTTGAAAATATTATCAAAGTTAACATGACACATTCTCCTATGCCATAACCAATTTTCATCAACCTAAGCAATCAAACAACTTTTGCTAGTAGCACTCAAGTGAAAGATATTACCTTTTGTTTTTGTACATGATGCAATTACATTTCTGAAACTCAATATTCTACACTTTCCATCCTTTTATTGAAGATTGTATCCCTTGTAAACCATCTGAACAACACTTAAAAGATTATTCTTCAAGCCTTCCACATATAGGACATCATCAGTATTATACTTACCATAAATAGAAATGCATCCTTTGCCATGGATCACACCAGCTATATTATCACGAAATCTCACAACACCACCATCATACTTTTCCAAGCTCACAAACTTACTTTTATCTCCTGTCATATGATGTGAGCATCCACTATCAATCACCCATTCATCTTTCTCTTCAACTTGAGTAGCTAGGGATTTCTCCACATTTGTACAACTAGTAGATTCAGTAGATACAAGATTATTTTATTTGATAGCAATAAATACCCATTCATCATCACTTTTGTTTCCTTTGTCAGATTCATCATCTGTCACACCTTCATCAGTAGATAGTAACACTTCTTTTGAAATCTAGGCTTGTTATGTCTTGGTTTAGGAGCTCTTTTTGGACACCTTGATGCAAAATGACCTATCTTATTGCAAGAAAAACATTTAAGAGGAAATTTTACTTCATACTTACCTTTTCCTCTCAGTACTCTTTTGACAATAAGTGCTTCCAAATCTTCCAACTCTCTTTCTTCTTCTTCAATCTGTCTGATTTCATCCTCATACTTGAATGCTTTTCTAGATGAGCTCTCACCTAGATCATATCTGTGTCTATCTCTTCTAGAAGTAGTAGCCTTAAATGTACAAATTTAACCTTAGGAAGGGCATCACTAAATTCACTCAACTCAAAAACTAGTAAGCTTACCAACCAACATATCTCTGGTTACATTTGTTATAGTCTGAAGCTCTTCAATAGCACAAGCTTTGACTTTGTAAGAATCAGGCAAGGATCTAAGCACTTTAGCAACAATCTCAAATTCATCTATGTTTCCACCATCACATCTGATACCACACACAAGTTCATTCACTCTTTCCATAAAAATAGTAATGTTGTCATCATCACCATTCTAGTCTTCTATAGAGAATAATTTGTTCCATCAAATCTTGGACTATCCTTCTTGTATGATGCCATCCTGGATCACCTCAAGCCATCAAAATTCTTCCAAGGAACCTACTTTGATACCAATTGTTGGAAACACAAGGGAAAACAACTGAGAGGGGGGTGAATCAGTTGTCATAGAAATTTAAAAATTATTCAACTTATTAACACTAACTCATTCGACTGCAAAATCTGATGAAATTGTCCGACGAAATATGTATAATTTGATGTACCATCAGGTGGTTGTAAAATTTGATGTGTAATTTTCAAAATTTTGAAAGTTTATCCCCGACGTTCGTTGAAATGTCAGTTATCATTTTCTTCAAATTTTTGACAAACATGAAAAATAGAAAAAAATCAAATTGTGGCTGACATAAAGAAAAGTGAGTTCGCGCTTGATTTATTGCGACAGTGTTTTTGCTCTACTTGAGACAGTTTGTGTAGAACTAAGGATGATTTTCTTGGGAAAAATAAAAAAATCAAGAAGATATCGCCAGGTTGAGGGTAGTCATTGTCTTTTTGCAGAATTCAGTTGTGAAGTCAGTTTTGTAGTTCTAGGTTTGAAAATCATATTTTAAAGCAACATCTCATCAAATTTCATTTTTAGAGGTTTAGGGTTTTGAGAATTCATGTCCAGATTTTGTTGTGTGGAATCACCATAAGATCACAACTAAGGAATATATTCTTGTGACTGTAATTATGTGATCCATAACTCTATTGGTCATGTGGCACAATTGTGCTATAACAAATACATGATGCATTCATGTGTGACCCAAGTTTAATGTGGCTATGTTGTGATAGAAATGAAGGCACTCATATAATATAGTTAATTCAGGTTGTATAATGTAGGTGTCAATCATCATTGGGTGCATTCAGGTTGTCTCAAGTTTAACAGGTTGGGATGTAATTGTAGCAAAAAATAGCCTATAACTCTGGTTGATATGCAAAGTGGTTGTGTTATATCAATTATGTAGTGCATTCAAGCACAACCCATGTTTAATGGGCTATTTTAGAGAGTGATCAAGATTTTCTAAACCTTATGAATGTTACTTGACATATATTTGCATAATCTCAAACTCTTTTAGAGGCTTTTGAAGTATCAATGTATCCTATATAGGGTTTAGAATGAGTTCTTTTAATTAAATAAATAAATAAATGATGTATTTCCCTGTAATTAGATAATATGGAGATCTCCTAAATCTGCCCCAACATACTATCCTCATTGGCACTGTATTCATTACTCCAACTACTAGGGTTTTGCATGTGACATCTTTAATATCTTCATGACCATGGCTTTTAAATAGATCTCAGTCTTTGCTTTAATCCTTTTCATGGTAACCCTGGAGTTCCATAATCCACCTTCAATCTCTTCTAAGAACAGTGTCTTAAGCTAGACTGCATAGTATGCATATAAAGCAAGTCCTTCATACCTACCATTGTTCCAAACCACCACTCACTACCTTGCTTAAAATGTTGCCTCCATAAGCACAATAGCATGTTTTAAAATCATGGTTTCCAGTGATTGACCATTAAGGTCACCACTTTCATCAAGATACAATGATATTTTTGTCTTCAAACTCAAGGCATTATGTAAGATAACATTGTGAATTGTTTGTTGTGTACGATTTGATTTTCTTGCACATTTACTGCTTTGCTAACTTCCTTTAAGACTGGGTATTGCACCCTCGGCTGCAATCTCAAACAACTCACTCACTATCACTTGAAGATTCCTTTCATGAGCATCCTTCTATAAAATCAAACTATGCCCTATAGACTGCCTACTTACTACAGGGGACTCATTGTTTCATGGTATTGTAGTTCTTAAGATCCTTCAACCTTATTGACACTACTTCATAGTCCACAAGGTATTATTCACTATTCTCCCATCTTTGATGAGTCTCAAAACACTGCTTTAACATGCATTCCACTACCTCCATTATACATTAATGGCTAAGAAGAAACATTGAACCTATGATTGCCACTATTACTTCATTTGGATAGTCATTCCCTGATTGCATTTTCCTTGTCTAACACTACCAAAATCATTTGAAAAACCCATAAGGTCAGCAAGGGGGTAAGGAAACTCACTGTTAAAATCTCCACTTTACTATACAAGGTTTGAGCTTTATTATCTTGTCACTGCTTAGCCTCTTTTTGACTGTCACATCTCAAGTGACTGTCATTCTTCTTACTGTAGATTGCATTTACAAATGTCACTAAGCTACATAGTGTGCTTGTTATTGGCTACAATCTTTAGATTGAAAGATTTTATTATTACCTACAATGTCTCAATCTTTCTAGTATTGCAACCTCACTAATCCGCTATAGTTATTGTTTATGTTTCTACTGAGGCCTAGGGTTTGTACCCTAATCATGCTCTTACCAATGCTTTTGTTGCTTTTTATTAGGGCTCTCTCAATGTTGAGGGTCCTAGGGATAAGCTCGTCATAAGAAGTGACACATTGCATCTTTAACTAAAAGGATAAATCTGTATTGACATTAGCAATGATGATTCTGACTTGTTGCTCCTTAGGAATGGGTCACTTACTCTTACTAGCTAGCTACCTCCATCGTTGTAGGAAGTTTGCGGTCAAGTTCAATATTCTGATTTTAGGAGTCTTAACGGTTGGAAATCATAGTAAAATAAGAATTTAATAAGTTTTGTAATTAGCATTTTAAAGTGTTTTTTGGGGTCATTAACTTCAAACTATCTTCTCTTTTGCAGGGGTGGTTGCATGCCAAATTTTTTTGGTGTAAAATATCAGAATTATTAGATTATGTTACCTGTCTATGAACAAAAATTATTGGAGTGTGAGTTTGATATTTTTTGAAGATATAAATAGTCAAACTTGGTAAAGAAAAATCATGTCAGATAATATTAGTCCAAAACAAAATGAAGAGACACTTGATAGATTGTGGGCTAGATTGAAAAGAAAGGGTGATGGGAAATGTTATTGTCCTTACAATAATTACAAGGGATTAAAGACCAGATGACTTTTAATCACAACAGCTGAGAAACATTGTAGGTAGCATGGTCATGTTGAAGGGGGGCATCATTATCATCCATTGGTAAGTTGTTCATTATATGTGTTTATATTGATTGAATTTGTAAATGTTTATATCATTTTAACATTTTATATATATATATATAATCACTTGATCATGATCATGGTTTATTTGTGTCTATCATTATTATAAAGGTGGGGCTCCTAGGAAAGATGATATGGATTATCACGGCCGAAGAATGTAGTTTTGCAAGTGGACGAACATGGAGTTGTGAATATAGCAGATGAAGTTAATGATCCTATGGAAGAAGATGATCATGTGCCAGAAAACACAATTGAAGATGATGGTACAAATACATTGATCCATAACACATTTAGTGGCAGAGCTGATCATGATGATCAAGATGACTTTGATGATGTTCATGATTTACCTGTACTTGAGAAGGCATACAAGCCCCTTTATGAAGGCTCCCAAACAACTCTTCTCTCTGCTGTATTGTTGTTGTTGAACTTGAAGGTTATGAATGGTTTATCAAACATAGCAATCTCATAGATGTTAAGGTATGTCATATATGTCATCTTTTTTCATCTATTTTAATTGTTGTTAGTTCATCACTAGTAAATAAAGGATAAAATATGTACCATTAATATTCTTTATATAAACAAATTATTTTTTGTTGTAGATTGATTTGTTGAATTTTTGTTACCACCATCAAATATTTTACCTCGCTCATACTGAGATTTATGTGCCATTATGAAAGATATTAGAATGGAGTATCAAGCAATAGATGCATGTCCCAGTGATCATATTATATATCATAAACAATAGGAATTTGCAACAGAATGCCCAGAATGTCATATCAGTAGATATCAAACAGATCAACTAACAAAAAAGGTGCCTCTCAAGGTTCTTCGTTATATTCCTATTATTCCACGTATGCAATGATTATTTAGGTGCAAAATCTTAGCGCAATTTATAGATTACCGTGCATGAAATAGAAGTGGAGATGACATTCTTCGAATGCCTATGGATGGTTCTGCATTTAGGGACATGGAGGAAAAATGGCCACACTTTAAAGAACCTTGTAATCTTAGGTTTTCATTGGGAGCAGACGGTGTCAATCCATTTGGAGAGTTGAGATCTATTTACTCAGTGTGGCCTATTTTTGTTATCATCAATAACATTCCTCCATGGATGTCAATAAAGAGGGAGCACATAATGTTGTTAATGATTGTTCCAGGTATTTGTTTACATCAATTTTTTTAACGTAGTAGCATCTCATTTGTATTATTTGTTGCATAATGACTTATATTTTTTTCATTCAATAGTCATGTACATTAATTTATATATATTGCAGTAAAATTGTTATAATAATTATATAATGTTTATGTTCATTCAACTAGGTAAGTACCAAGTTAAAGATATGAATGTATATATCGAGCCTCTTATCGATGAGTTACTAAAGTTATAGAATGGTGTCACTATGTATGCGTCTCTAGACCAATAGGACAAAGATAATTTCAATTCCATGCAATGCTTGTATGGACAATTCATGATGCTTGAGGGCTAACACATTTTGTGGTATGTTATAACATTATGCACTTTAACAATATTTAATTTGATGAAGTAGATATCATGCATGTTTTTAAAATAATCTATTAATTATATATAATTAAAAAAATTGGCATATTTAATCCAATTTATATATGATCTTGCAGGTCTTCAAACAAAGGGAAAATTGCATGTCCAATTTGTGGTCAAAGATGAAATCTCGTCATTCAACAAGTTTAGGAAAGCAGGTGTTTGATGAGTATAGGCACTTCCTCCATATAAATCATAAGTATCGAACTACTGAAAAATATCTTTTCAATGGGAAAGAGGAGACTACATCAAAACCACGAAGAATGACACCTTGCCTATGGAAGTTGGAATATAATAGAATTAATTTCAAGGTTATACATCAGGATCAAATTGCTTATCTATCATATATGATATGTTTTGAATTTATAATTTTTATGTTGTGTTGTGTTTACTCATGTTGTAATTGACAATGATTGTTGTTGTTAATTTGTTTAATTGATATGCTTTATGAAGGTCGTCAAGGCATTAATGGTCAGCTTCCACAGGGACTGAAAAGTTATCCCAAACAATTTAGTAGGTTTCCCTACTATGAGTAGCTACAAATTGTGCATTTGTTTGATACAATGCATATCGGAAAGAATATAACATAAAGGTTATGGAAAATATTGGATGGAAGGCATGACAAAGAAAAAACTGTGAAAATTTGTAGTGACATTCAGGAAGCCAAACATGCAATGAAAAATTTCATTCAATTAAATAGTGATGGAGACCAAATTAATATAATTGCTCTTCCTTGGTTATTAACAGAGCAAAAAAGCAATGCTATAAAAGAAGTCATACAAAAAATTTGATTTCCCACAGGATTTGTTGCAAACATAAACAATATAATAACAAAGAAAGGTGAATTTGGGTCAGGGATGAAAATGCATGATTGGCATACTTTCATTAAGGTAATTATTCTAGTATATTATATACACTTGTATAATGCATGTAATTTTTAGTGTATTGTGTTTACTAATTTTGAAAAAATAATGAAAAGATCATTTTATAATTGTTTCAGTACATTCTACCTCTATCTCTCCCAGACAAATTTGACAACAATGCCAAGCAAGTTATATATGATCTTGGAAAATACATGAGGTAAGTAGCGAGATTTGTTCAATTCATTGTATACATCTTATAATTTCTATTTGTTTTACTTGTTATGTAATATACTGTATATTTTTGTTAAATCTCATTAATATATTTGTTCCTTGAATCACTAGTAGATGGTTGTCATCTAAAAAAATTCATAAAGAAGATATAAATTATTGGAAGAGAAAAATTCTTCGTCTAATGTGTGAAATGCAAAAGTGTCTACCTTCAACATTTTTCAATGCACAAGAACACTACCTCATACACCAAGTTGAGGAGATTGAATTGTGTGGACCTGTACACACAGGGTCAATGTGGATGGTTGAGAGGCACTTGAAATTTTTGAAGGCTTTGGTTAGACAAAGAGCACATTCTGAGGGTTCTATGGTGGAGGGATATATGGTATACTAGACCATGCTGTACATTAGTGAATATCTTCCTAATTTTGCATCAAAGATCCATGTAGATCACATTTGGGATCAATACAAATTTGAAGAATTACCTAATGAAAGATAGATTAGGAAGTAGAGGTAATTATAGGATGGTGCGTGAATTAGAATTAAATACATTAAACACATATGGTTTTATGTATATTGTACTTATTTAATTTTAATCTTCAATATACATCAATTATAAAATTAAGTGGAAGTATCATGGTATTTAACTAATTATATGTCATTTGTAAGTTTCAATTTTTGCAATCTGGGTTAATTGAGAAAGTGAGGATGCACTACATTTGTTATGTCATAACAATCTTAATTGGATAGCGATATAGTTGAAAGGCAGTGTCAACAAATACAGTCATGCTGTATAGGAAGGTGTAAGCTAAAATTTGATTCAAAAAGCTCAAAAGTAAGTAGTAAGGAGATTCCAATGTTACACCAAGGGAAATTGATTTAGAATATGGTTTAAGAGATAAGCAGGTACGCATAAATATATTAATCACCCATATTATTTAATTATTTTCAATTATATTGATGTATATATATGTTGAGATTTTTTTCTTTGCATACATTCGGCCAAGAATAAATATGTTTATCAACTGACGATATTGCAATAATTTTTACATGTTTGACATATTGCGGGTGAAACACCACAAGGCTATGTGGTGCAATAGTTGTAAATTTCAAATCAAAATGTTGGATGAAATGAAGAAAACTTGGCGATTACACGGTGCCTCTTCTGATTTTGAATTGACTGTCTTTTAAATCTAGAAGTGACATACATCCAAAAGTGTAAAGGAAATTGATACTATGAGTTTTGGATGATATACTTACAGTGTGACTTTAAGTCCAGCCAGTTAATTTTGTTAAATTCGTCCTATAGGTACGGAAGCTCACGATTGAATAGAAAGTGATGCCGATAGAAGCTATTATTGAACATGATGAAATGGTTACCATGGTTAATACAAGATTGATCGAGCGAGCTAGAAATGAGCCCTATGTTCTTCCAAGCCAATGTGAGCAAGTATTTTTCTCAGAGGTTCCATGTAAACTGAGTTGGTCATTTGTTGTTAGACATGATCAAAAAGGAAGGACGGTAAAGTATAATGTGGTGGAAGAAGAATCTTAGAAGAACTAGAAGATGAGTAGATGATGATTTAGGATCAACAGTTAGTTGATGATGTCCCTAACGAAGATGTCGAAGAGGAGGAACTAGATGATGATGATGTAGGAGTTAATGTTCATGAAGATGATATCCGTGTGGATGATAACATTATCAAAACTAATATCGATGATGATAATGATATGACCAATCCTTACAATGTCAATCTGGATCGGATGATGAGACAAAGAGTTAGATGAAGAAGAAGATCAATGACATTGAAATGTATAAGTTATGCAATTATATTATCTATTTGATATTAATTTCTTGATAGAATTATATTTGACTTATGTGGTTACATAATTAATTCATGATGTTTTTAATTTTTATATCATTACATAATTAATTTAATGATGTACTTTTTAATGTTTGAAAGGTCAAAAAATTAAAACATTTCAATAGTGATGTTAACAACCTTGAAATTAGTGTGTTTTATGTTTCATGTGATCAAAAAAGATTAAACAAGTCAGTTGTAGAGGTGGTTGTTTAGAGGTTGACATGTATGTTGTTTCTTTTTACAATGTAACCAAGTTTGTCTTCTAATCTACCTATGGAATTGCCAATTCCAATTGAAGGAAGCTCGAAGGACCTGGACCAACTGACAAGGACTTTAAAAGCCTCCTACAGTTCGGGCTCTGCAAGACCCGAGAGGGTGATCCCTTAATGTGTTTACAACCTCTGCACCATTATTATAAACATTAATAATAGCAGATGATCTCACTTAATAGCTCAACACGATAAGATAATATCAACTAGAATTGGCTATTCATAGACAATATCAACTATCTAGAGCATGAGATAACTAAACACAATCCATTGTATAAGATAGTCAATGATTTTCAATTTGTAGCAAGCTCTAGGCAAAGACAAAGAAATAATGAACTACACTAATAATTACAACTTAGATTAGTGCCATATATCCATTGCAGGAGTCAAATTCATAAGCATCTAGAGGTTTATAACTGATTTAATACATCACATATAAGATCCCTGACAATATTGCATTACAATTTCATTAGTATGCATTCTAACCCAGGACTACTTATCAAATCCTTTTACAACACATACCCGCCTATAATCCCATTCAAGCATTTTAATTAAATCCTTGAATTAAAGATAAAATTGAATCATACACACCACAACAGTGAGATGGATAAAACAACCCTTAATTATTTCATTCAAAGTTCAGATATGCATGTACAACGGAGAGACATGAGCTCGAATTTTCATTTCAACTCAAATGCTAGTACTGTTATACAACATTAATTCTCTATGAACTCAAAACCTGTTATAGAATGACTCAAAACCTAAATTGCATTTCTATAAAACCATCGGACTTTACAATTCACTCTACAACTTCACCTAGACTCGACAAAAATTATCTAACTTGCTAACCCGTACTTCTGGCCTTGAAATCCTTCTTATAGAAAATGAAGGAGCAAACAAGCACCGGGCCAAAAAGTACACCTATCACCAGTTAGTTGGAGCACCTGGTGATATTCCAAAATTTGTTACAACAACCACCACCTTGAAAATAATTCCTGTTCATCATATCAGCTGAGGAATGTTGATGCAAAAAGCTACAAGAAAACCGCACCGAGAAAGTCATCAACACAAAATTGGAACCATTGCAACCACAACATCTAATCTGCCACCTGTTAGTAGTTCACTCCTTTTACTCCTCCTTAGTCAAATATTTAATTACCCAATTTTGGTACTCATCATTAGTCGGCTAGTCAAAATTAATTACCTCATCCATCTTGGTATTATAAGGTGTATTTTACCACTACCTGATTCACATCCCTTTCAAAAGATTCCAAAAATGAGCTGGTACTAATGATTTTTTCCATATAGCTCACCAACAAATCATAGTATGAGTCATCACAAATTGAATTGATTTGTTCATTGCTGGCCTCACTTGCTTGATCCTGCCATTGTTGAAATGACCTAATTTTCCCCTGCTCATCAATTATATTAGGTAACAATGTATTACCCCAATCATTGAAATTCTTCACTAGCTCCCTAATCTTCCTACTCAAGTCATCTGGTAAGGTCTGAAAACCTTGCAATGATTTTACTAACACATGAGTAGGATTTAATGATTAGGGCCTATTATTTATATTAAACCTTGAGGCCTTATACATGATATCCAGATCACTAGCCCTAGGGATCCAATTTTCAATTATTGGTATCTCTACTTCCTGATCCCTATCAATATTCTTTATTGCTTCTAACAACAAAGAATATAAAGAATGTATAGATAGCAATTTTCTATCAACCTTTCAATTTAAATGCCTCAAAACAGTAGTAACAATTTCCTTTTGCTTTAAGAGAGATCCGTCCTGACTTTTCTTTAATGATGCCTGCAATTCATCAATTTTTTGTAAGAGCTACTTCTTTGTAGGATCGACAGAGCACTCTATTTCTTCTTCAACTTCCTCTAAAGAAAGGGTGAGGATAGGATTCTGACTGGGAGATCCTGGTGTGGAAACAATTGGAGAAGTAGGAGGCACTGACCCTGCTGTGGAAGGTAATGTACTGGTTCCTGGAGCACTTGATGTCTCCCCAATTTGCTTATACCTAAACCTCTCCACTTCAGTTTGCAACTCAACATTTTTCTACTGCATCTTGCTGTACTCCTCAATCAAAAGGTTATATTTTTCCATTAAGCTCTTCCTTTAAGCTTCCTCCCTTTCAGCAGTCTTTTGGGCCAATTTGGCCACATTCACAGTCAAATTAGTGGCCTTAGTGGTTGAGGTCTCTGAAGCTCTCTTTATTATCGATCCTCCCTTGAAATTTAGATTAATATCAGAAACATATGGTTTTCTCCCTTGTGGGGCCAATGCCCAAATTACCAGAGTTTCATATTCCTCACTGAAAGCAGAGTTTTGCAATGTTGCCTTGACCTCTTCTTTAGAGTCTTGAAAGGGATTCTTAGACTTCATAATAGCATTAAAGACTACTACATCTACAATGTCCCATTCAGGTAGAATTAATACACCAGTCTGACTCACCAGTTTTCTTCCTTTTTTAGGAGTGATGTTCTTGAATTCTTTCATTAATTCAGTTTTTACCTCCTCATCATTCTCCTAGTCTGACTTGTCAGGCCTTAGTTATTTTCTCTGGCTACATTTATCTTGATACTCTTCAAACTTTATCCTCCATACCAATTGCAAGAATACATGAGTTTTTACAAATGTATTGTCATCTGGAAACTCTTTGCATGCCTCCATTCTCACATTTTGTACACTTTTACCTTTCATATCTAAATTAGATAAAACTAATTTAGCTGGCCTAGGAGGGGAAGGCATACCAACTTGCATGTCTTGATCAGTAACAATAATCTCATCCATCAGATCCTCTTGTGGTTGATCAATTATTTGCCTCTTAGGGCTTGGCTCAAATGGTGGTGATGAGGGATTGTCTTTGGGTGATGATTCTAAATCAATAATTTTGATTGCCCTAGGCACTTTAAATTTTGGACTTGGTTGTGGAGGCACTTTCATAATCTGTTTTCCTTTTCTTTCCACTTCTTCTTCATCACTGCTACTATCCTTTTTCCTCTTGTAAATGGGCCACCTTTCCATAGGCTAGTATGTTGGACTTGTTTCAATTGGTCTGGCACCTTGCTCTTGTACACCCAGACTCAATTCTAAATTTACCTTTTTTGTCCTCAATGTGCCCATAATTTCCTTGAAGTTTCCCATCAGAAAATCAATTTTCTTATGGTGGGGGTTGAACTCCAATAGTGGATCATATTTTAGATCCATTTTGTGCACAACATCTAGTAGCTTACCATAATCTATCCATTTCTCCTTGTTCAACTCCTCTCTATTCAAATCAAATTCATTTCTAATCAAGTCTTCAGGGAAATTGAACTCATGCACAAATTTTCCAATTTTTATTCTTTGTCTGAAAAGAGAAAAGAAACCCTCAGGATCATGTTTCCACTTTGGTCCACACCTCAAATGGTAATCATCAAAGAAATTATCAAAATGCATCCAGCCTCCCTTTGAAAATACAAAATCAGACACCACTGTATAATCTAGGAAAAATGTTCCCTTACCCCTTCCAGTGAGGTTGTCCTCATGAATACAACATATCTACCACATAACTTATGAAAATCCCACTCTTGGTGGCACATTGTATGGCAGTATATGAGGGGCTCCCTAGAAACCATATACTCTCAAGATAGTGTTGACTGGGTATGGGATAATGTCACCCCACTTATAGTAAACCTTCAATTCTGGCTTCCTCTCTTTTGGCTTGAGGAAATCATGTAATTCCTTATGGATCCTAGGTATATTCACCATTAATCTAGCCCTTAATCTGGAAGCAAAATAATTATCAAATTGCACATAACTAGTGCTTTCCTTATTACAAGATAAATCTACAGCCCATATCTGTATTGGCAATCTTTCTCCATCAACTGATTGCCTTAATTTCATCCTCTCAGAGAAAAATTCAGCATTCTTAAACAAAAACATATGCATTAGCATAGAATACCAAAAGAATTGAGTACCGGTATCATTGTTTTGCAGCTTTGACAGCCCTTCATGCATCCTCTCAGCTAAGAAAGAAGCAAAGTCATAGGTCACATAGAAGTTAGGGTGTTGTATTTGCACCCCCATGAACATATAAGCAATGGGTATTACCGTACCAGGACTAAAACCCAAAATATGACATAAAGAATAGAAAGTGGCCAGGAAATGGTTTGCAAAACAATTTAATTTGAAAGGTTCCTGGTCACTGTGGCTGATATGAAATTTTGAACCTCTTTCCCTAGCCAGATGAGGTGGAAGCAACCTTGCTCTAAAAAGAGATTTCAACTTTGCATACTCTTGCTTGATTTCCTCAAGGATGATAGGAACCGAGTCTTCGCTCAATTCACTCAAGTCAAAAATATGTTGGACCTCTTCTTTGTTAATGCTCAATAGAACCTTTCCATCATTGTCCCTGATTATCCATGTAACAGGGTCATATCTTGCAGCCACTGCCCTAAGTAGGTCTACATCAGGGAATACATTTGGTACCACCAGCTTCCCCATATCATACATCCATCCATTTGAAAAAGGGTGAGGAAAATTCCTCTGTCCGTACCACAATCTGAACAATTCCAAGCTAGTGAGGGGAACCCTAGCATCGGCAATGTTGGAGCAATTATACACTAACCCTTCCCCTAAGATTTTCCCTCGCATTAGGACCAATCCCTTCCTCCTATCATTCATTGAAAAGGGAAATTGATCTAAGAAATCATCATATAGGTTTCATTTCAAATATTCAGTATGGCAAGAATGTTGCTTGGGTCGTGCCATCTCAGACAAACTAGGGCTTCTTTACAATGTTATAATTCAGCTAGCTAGGACTAACCAGAGATAGAAAATTACAGGACAAACCACTGCAATTTCTCACAACTATAATTAAACTATAGCCCTAACACATTCATCAACAAGCTCACAGTACATCCAACTAATCCTTTCCCAAATTCAAATGCAAAATGACCGAGAGGTACAAAAAATAAACTCACAACTTTGTTTGTAGAACTCCCAAATTCTGGCTGCAGAAACTCACAATTCTACCTTCGGCTCTAAAATTGCTCTGCGAAATAGTTGAATGCTTTGTGATACAAACCAAGTAGGAAAATTGATTTTATTGTTGATCAAATCACGCCAGCAAGTGTCTCATCAGCCATTAAAGCTCAATTTCGCGCTGCACGAATGACTCCAACCATATTTGATGTAGATTTAAATTCAAGCTGTCGATTCTTTAGCTTGATCAAATCATCGACAACCACCTTCAAAACAAGTTGACACAATTGCCAACACAGCGATAAGGGGCCTTACCATACACTATTAAGGAAGTCCACATGGCGGTTGCCTACGATATTGCAATCCTAAAACTTCTGATTGTGCAATGGTGGGCAACCACTGATCCTGAGCATTAATGATCTCATTCCTTTAACACAGTCGCCAACCATATTGTTAAACTTCAAGCAGATTTTCCAGTGAGATTATAACATATCCGCCAATTTAGAACATGTGCATCTCAAGAACACTTTAGTAATCTACCACTTAATACATTTAAAGTTGGCTAGTGTTTCCTTTACTCTTTAGGCTTCATCAGATGAGACACGTGGCACCCACTCGTGATTTCACAATCAACCCAAGCACCATTGCAGGATGGTGGGGAACGACTCAGATCAAATGACAGTTGGTCACTGATAGCACAAATTTGATCCCCCAGATATGATAGGTGGCGCCTGCTCATGATTTCATGATCCTTAAATTCCTAATCACGGGATGGAAGACACTGTTGATATCTGCAGGAAATAGATCAACGACAGCACTAAATCAACCCTTGCAAAATAAAACATTCATTAAAAGGAGAAGTGGGCATTACTAGGCAGATGACAAACAACAACATAAGTTGTTTTAAAAATGATGAAGCACGGGGTTATCCAAGACTTAGGGAAAAATAAAACCCAGCGAAGGAGATAAAATTAAAACAAAGGGGCTTAGCCTAGATGAGTCGATAAGACATAAGTCATTTTAAAACCCTTGAAAAAGGTAATAGCGAAAAAGATCCCAACCCAGGCGTAAAGTAAACATAAGGGTTTTACATATAGGAAAAGCTAAAACCCCAACCTTAGGAATTTTCCAACACCATGAAAGACCAGAGACATAAGGCAAAGCAATTTCATCCCCCAGAAGGACATGTGGTGCTTGCCCACGATATTGCAATCAGTAAAAATCTTGTAGCTTTCGATCATGTGATGGCGGGAAACTGTTGATATCCGAAGGCAATTTGATCAATGGTAGCGCGAATTTGATCCCTTCTGCAAAATAAAACATTCATTAAAAAGGACGAGAAGACATCATTAGGCCAACAATAAACAATGACATAAGTTGTTTTTAAAAGATGAAACACGGGGCCAACCGAGACTTAGGAAATAAAACCCTGTGGAAGAAATAAAGTATTAAAATCAAAGTTGGGTTTTAATTTTAATCCGGTGACGTAAGCCTAAGCCATTAACTCCAGTGGTCATGTCACCGATGGCTTAGCCAAAGCCTTTCATTAAATACTAACCGTGCAATGTGTAGGTTTTTCAGATTCGAAGATATGGGAGAAGATCTCGATCGTACCCCACCAACTCGTAGACCTAAGGTGTTGCCCTGTTATTTGACACGAGGTCAACAAAAGGAAGATGTGTGTCCTGTATGGAATGTGGGGCCCAATCTCCACTATTGAGCTCATAACCCATGGTTTTAAATAGACAACCAAGATCAAAAGCTAATGTAAATCTCTATTGTTCCCTGCTAGCTCACAAGAGGAAGATGAAGGTTGGTTAAAAGCCACGAGGTCAATGAGATTATGATGCATAGCTCTAGCCATTTAGTTTGCAAAGTGCATAGGACCTGCCGACATGGTAGTTGGTTTCTAAAATGGATTAATGTTATTGGTCATGAGGAAGGTGAACAATGCTTTGTTGGATGTCAAACCGAGTTAGCTTGAGATAAACCGTTTGATCTGCCAACTCTTTAGGAGATCAGTGGGTAGTATTCAAAGTTGGAAAATGACACATGGTGGTCGTTTTTATCATACAACTGGTGAAGCATTAATGAATTATTCTTTGCTTGTGTAGTCACGTCGATCTCAATCTATGTGAAGATGTTGTTGTTGGCAATCATGAAGGGTGATATGTGGATTCTCATGCAGCTCAAGTTAAATGATGACAATACATACGCCGCCAAATTGCCATGTTTGCACATGCATTTTTACTAAGCATTGATGAAGGTTTCCATTACCTCACACAATAAATACAAGAGGAATTAACTACTAATAGTGTTATTCTTGTAGCAGTTAGAGCACTTTGTGGGCTGAGTCTAATCAAGTTTGAGTGCTTGTCTAATCGACAAGAGAAAATGAGTAAGTCAGTAAGGAGGTCTATTCATTTGAGCTCACAAAAGCTCGGTCCTGCTATTCAGGAAGGTGCTTTGGTTGACAAGCCCAAGCTTGTGCCCACTAGATGTAGTAGAAGGTTGCAATTCCAAGACATTGCTGCTCAACTGGTAGATGACAAAGGCAAGCAGTCGGTGTTCTCTATTACTAGTGTCGGTAGGAAAATAAGGTATGGGAATGGCTCCTCTAGATGCCAACACTCACCCATTGACCTTACGAGCAACACTTATGATGATGTAACCGAGACCAACTCTGACTACTGTCGGTATTTACCTCACTTCAATCACGGTTTTCCCTCTGATGAGGAAGTGATATATGTGGTGCCATTGGCTATTAAAACCCCAAGCGGATGGACTAGAACTGTATTGGGCAAGAACAAGAAAGAAGAGGAGGCTGAGGGTCTATCGTATTGGGAAACAACTAGAAGCGGGCGTGTATATCAGGGTCTGAGTGTTGGTAAGGGTAGGGTGGCAGGTAAATAAGAAGTTGTGGTGCCTTCGTGGCAATTTGGTTGCTTGGTTTTTTTGCGTGGATAGCGACAAAGGGGATTTTGATGACAATTTGTGTTCCCTTTTCTGATGGTAGTTACAACTGTAGCTTTCCCCAGTTCATGCACTATGTTTTGCAGATTCAACGTGTGGGAAGTTTTGAAATGAAAGTCAAATGCAATGGAGATTTTGTTCAAATGAAAATTTGTGGTGAAATTACATTTGAGCCCAAAGCTTGTTGCTCCCTTGTCATATAAAAGGGAATTCAAGGCTCATTTGTAGGGAGAGAACTGATGAAAGATCTAGCTAGGTTTTGAGTTGAATATATGGGTAGAATCTGTCCTCTGATGAGGAAGTGATATATGTGGTGCCATTAGCTGTTAAAACCCCAAGCGGACATACTAGAACCATATTGGGCAAGGACAAGAAAGAAGAGAAGGCTGAGGTTTCCTCTCCTCCTCTAGCAACAACTAGAAGCGAGCATGTATACCGGGTTTTGAGTGTTGGTAAGGGTAGGGTGGCGGGTAAATAAGAAGTTGTTGTGTGGGATGTAAAATTTTGTGTTGTTGATGTTGTTGTTGTTGGTGGTGTTGGTTTTGCGTGTAGCACATTTTGATGTCGATTGTGTGCCTTCGTGGCAATTTTGTTGCCTGGTTTTTTTTTGTGGATAGTGACAAAGGGGATTTTGATGACAATTTGTGTTCCCTTTTCTGATGGTAGTTACAACTTTAGCTTTCCCTAGTTCATGCACTATGTTTTGCAGATTCAACATGTGGGAAGTTTTGAAATGAAAGTCAAATGCAATGGAGATTTTGTTCAAATGAAAATTTGTGGTGAAATTACATTTGAGCCCAAAGCTTGTTGCTCCCTTTTCATATAAAAGGGAATTCAAGGCTCATTTGTAGAGAGAGAACTGATGAAATCTCTAGCTAGGTTTTGAGTTGAATATATGGGTGGAAAGATAGGAATAGAATAGATAGCATGTTTTGAGTTTTGGATGAATATATGAAAATTATCTTAAATTGTATGCAGATATGACTTATAAGCATGAATAAACATATAATTCTAATATATTTTCTCTCCTTATGTGGATTTGAGTGAATTTTGAATAAAATGTTAATGATGTTGTCATTCTTCTTTTGAGAATTTGTTCAATTGCGTGTCTATGTTTTTGCTTTGATTCAAGAAAATCAATTAAATGCTTAAATGGAGTCATAAGTTTACAATTATTTACAAAGGATTTGATAAGTAGTAATATATCAGAGAATTGAGCTCCATAATGCAAGGTATTATATGAGTAGTCCATTCTATTAAATTCTTGAGTCATTTCTGTGAATAGAGAAGGGTAACTAAATATTTAACTGATGAAGAATAAAAGAATAATATGTAAATGGGTCACTCATTCATTCCCTCTATCTCTCTCCCCTTAACCCTAAACCTAAACCCTAAAACCTAAACCCTAAACCCTTACCCTCTAAACCCTCCCTCTATCCTCTCTCTCTCTCTCTCTCAAGTCTCTCCCTCATAGCACCACTCCCTCTCTGAGGTCTCTCTCTCTCTCACTCTCCTCACTCACTCCACTCCTCCCTCAATCTGAGTCTCTCCTCCTACCCCTTCTCCCTCTCAGGTCTTTCTCTCACTCACTCACTCCCTCTACCCATAACCTAAACCCTTAACCCTTAAATCCTCACCTCTCTCCCTCTCTCTCTCAAGTCTCTCCCTCCTACCCCCTCTCCCTCTCTCAGGTCTCTCCCTCTCACTCACTCTCTCTATCTCTCTCCCCTCTACCCTTAACCCTAAACCTTAAACCCTTAACCATTAAACTATAAACCCTCTACCCTCTATCTCTCTCCCAGTACTTGTATCATGACCTTGATTCAACCATTGCTCTTCTTTTGTTATGTGTAATAAACACATAGTCTCCTCATTTTATCTTTATTGGACAACCACCTGTCACATATGTGGGTGACCTAACAACTCATGTTCCTATGTGATTTATGATTGTCCAATAGGGTTATGGTGAGAGGGGCTTGACAACAACTTGAAATGCTTCCTCATTGTTTAAAAGATGCATAATTGAACTTGATGCATCTATGAAGTCACTTCCTTTATAAACAGATCATGGATATTCTTAAGAAGATTGAAGGACATAGTATGTTGCATCTTTTGAATTTGTCCTTTCCTGTCCTGTCTTATGTTCCTTTCCTGTCTTGTCTTATATTACTAGTCTTTTATGGTATTGGGAAAATCCTAAGGTTGGGGTTTTGTCTTCGACTGAATCCCTCTATCTCTCTCCCCTCTACCCATAAGCCTAAACCCTAAACCCTTAACACTTAAACTCCAAACCCTTAAACCCTCTACCCTCTACCCTCTACCCTCTCTCTCTCTCTCAATTCTCTCCCTCCTACCCCCTCTCCCTCTCTTAGGTATTTATCTATCTCTCACTCACTCCCTCTATGTGTCTCCCTCTACCCTTAAACCCTAAACCTAAACCCTTAACCGTAAACCTTAAACCCTTAACCCTTAAACTCTATACCCTTAAACCCTCTACCCTCTACGTTTAACCCTCTACCCCTTATCTCTCTCCCACTCCCTCCCTCTTTCCTTCTCTCTCTCAAGTCTCACCCTCCTACCCCTTCTGCCTCTCTTAGGTCTCTCTCTCTCTCTCTCACTCTTATCTCACTCCCCTCTACCCTCTACCCTTAACCCTCTACCCCTTATCTCTCTCCCACTCCCTCCCTCTTTCCCTCTCTCTCAAGTGTCACCCTCCTACCCCTTCTACCTCTCTCTCTCTCACTCTTATCTCCATCCCCTCTACCCTTAACCCTCTACTTTCTACCCTCTACCCTTAACCCTCTACTCTCTATCTCTCTCCCACTCCCTCCCTCTCTCTCTCTCACTTAATCCCTCTATCTCTCTCCCCTCTACCCATAACCCTAAACCTTAACCCTTAAACCCCAAAACTTTAAACCCTCCACCCTCTCACTCTCAACTCACTCTCTCTATCTCTCTCCCCTCTACCCTTAACCCTAAACCTTAAACCCTTAACCCTTAAACTCTAAACCCTTAAACCCTTAACCCTTAAACTATAAACCCTTAATATTAAGAGTGTATTAAAACATTATAAAAGTATAAATTTTTGTAGTTCTATTAGGAATTGAATGATAAATGATGATGAATGGGAAAATCTACGACACTTTAATATTTTCAACTAAAAAGTTAGAGTTCAATTAGGATTAGTGTTCAATTAGGGTTAGGTTTAGGGCTGAATTAATGTTTGTCATTATCTCCCTCTCTCTCTATATTTTCTTCCCTATATTTATCTTTGTCTCCTTAAGTGTGCAATGGGTACATTGAAGAGGTCTTAAAGGAGAATTATCATATCTTTAATCAAATGTCATGCTACCTTGAGCATAAATCCCCAAGGACACATGCCATCCTTGGATTGTTGACATGAAACAACCAATCAAAATTTAGTTTCTCTCTCTCATATTAATATATATTACTATTATATTAAATATATATTATATTAATTATATTTTGTATTATATAAAAATATACTTATTAATAATAAGTTGAATAATTATATTATTTATTATGTAAAATATAGCTAATATATACTTAACTACATTGTAGAATATTAAAACCTAGCTAAATGGCACCAAAATTTTGAACTTAATTAACATACTGTAAAACCTAACAAAACCAGGTTGTAGCTCATCAAATTGGAGAAGTGAAATGTCAATTCCAGTGCCGAGGAAGATTTTGGAGTACTAAAAAAAAGGTCAATGCTAGCACCGAGGAAGAGTTTGGAGTAGTGAAAATAAGGTCAATGCCAATGCCGAGGAAGAGTTTGGAGTAGTGAAAACAAGGTTAATGCCAGTGTCGAGGAAGAGTTTGGAGTATACCAGCGCCGATGAAGAGTATGGAGGAATGAAAACAAGGTCAATATTAGCGTCAAGGAAGAGTTTGGAGGAGTGAAAACAAGGTCAATACCAGTGCTGAGGAAGAGTTTGGAGTTAAAATAAGGTCAATACCAGTGCCAACGAAGAGTTTGGAGGAGTGAAAAAAAGGTCAATATCAGCGTCGAGGAAGAGTTTGGAGGAGTGAAAACAAGGTCAATACCAGCACCAAGGATGAGGTTGAGGGCACTTAGGGAAAATTGATGACCAAGGGGCAATGAGTACTGTAAGTTTGGCACCCCCATTCTCTTTAACCTTCAATTTTCATGCCTAGTTTCCAAAGATCTTCTCATACATTGGCACCCCCATTCTCGTAAAATGGTATAAGATAAGACAAAAAATAAAATAGCTTAGTCTTTCACATTTTTATCCACCAGCCTCAGGTCTTGGAAAAAATCCCATAATCTACCCACATCTTGGTTGAGGTTTAAGATTTGATCACACATAGCCTTCATCGCATGAATCTGAAGCAATTGTAGACATAGCCCAAGTATATGCTAGGCTAAGGTAGATCTAATGAATGGAAATAGAGGCATACAATTCTTCTTTAATACCTCCACCACAAACATATACAAGGTGTTGGTTGTTTTTACGGTAAGCAGGTTGATCTTCTAATCTACCTATGGAATTGCCAATTCCAATAAAGGGAAGCTCTTAGGACCTGGACCAACTGACGAGGATTTGAAAGACCTCCTACACTTTGGGCTCTGCAAGACCCATGAGGGTGATCCCTTAATGCGTTTACAACCTTTGCACCATCATCATAAACAACATCAACAACAACAGATAATCTCATTTAATAGCTCAACATAATAGGATAATACCAAATAGAATTGGTTTTTTTATCAATAATATCAACTATTTGGAGCATGAGATTTAACTACAACAACATTTCACAGTATAAGATAGTCATTGATTTGTAATTTGTAGCAAGCTCTATGTAAAGGAAAACAAATATTGAACCATACGAATAAGTACAGCTTAGATCAGTGCCATATATCCATTGGAGGAGTCAAATTTATAAGCATCTAAGGGTTTATGACAGATTTAACACATAACATATAAGATCCTTGATAACATTGCTTTACAATCTCATCAATATGTATTCTAACCCAATACTACTTATCAAATTCTTATACATAACATATCCACCTACAATCCCATTCAAGCATTTTAATTAATTCCTTGAATTAAACCTAAAACAAGAATCATACACACCACATTGAGATGAATGAAACAACCCTTGATCATTTTATTCAAAATTCAAATATGCTTATACAATGGAGAGACATGAGTTCGAATTAATCATATCAGTTCAAATGCTAGTATTGTCATAAAACATAAAATCCCCATGAATTCAAAACCTACTATAGAATGACTCAAAACCTAAATTGCATTTTCCCTAAAACCATCAGACTTTACAATTTGCTGCGTAACTTCATCTAGATTGACCAAAAATATCTAGCTTGCTAACCCGTACTTGTAGCCTTGAAATCCTTCTTATAGAAAAAGAAGCAGAACAAGCATTGGGCCAGAAAGCACACATGTCACCAGCCAATTGGACCTTGTGATATTCCAAAATTGTTACAACAAAATCTCCCAATCTTCTTGTTCATCATGCTGCGAGAATGGTTGATCGGCAACAAAACTTCAAATTTAGGTGCCTAGGCTGTCACCAAAAAAAAACTAGGAGAATATGTTGCTTAACTGCTTGACTGATTTGTCAATAAGTTTAGCAACCTACTCCCTTTCCTCTTCCTCGATTAAATATACATTTACCCATTTTAAATTTACTCTTCATCAGTTGGCCAATCAAAATTGATCACCTCATTCACCATGACACTATAAGGTTTGTACTTAACTGCCACCTGATTTGCTTCTCTTTCAAAAGACTCCAAGAATGAGCTGGTGCTAATGATTTTGTCCATACAACTCACCAACAAATCATAATCTGAGTTACCCTATTTTTGAGGGTTTTGTAGTCAAAACATGATATAAAGGGGCTCTTACACTTTTTGTGATTAATGTAGCTTGTGTAAGAGGCCCCATGGATACTGTTGTAATTGTAGGATGCATGAATAGGGCGTAGGATGAGAAATAAAGAAGGTATAGCTGCTGTCCTCAATAATTTTGTGAAGAAAAGCATGTGAAATGAGAGGTTCAAGCCTAGGTTTCAACAAAAAATGTATGGGAGATCTGATTTTATGAATTTTTATCCATGTGCAGACATAATGGGTTGTTTCTAAACACTGAATATAAATGATATACACACACACACATGCACATATATATATGTATGTATGTATGTATGTATGTATGTATGTATGTATGTGTATTTTTAAATGTAAATGTAAATGCAATTACTGGATGCTCTCCTAGAACAAGAAATGCAACATATCATTAAAGAAATCTATATCTATGTATATAAATGTGTATTTCTAAATGCAAGTGTAAATGAAAAGAGCTTATGGTTTTGTAGAGTTATAGATACAACATATCCATAAATTAATGTATTTGAAATTCTAAAGTCTTCAACACATATACTATGAAATCAATCAAACTATTAAACTACATGAGAAATAAATGAAAACAGTAAATGCATATGTATGTGTATTTGTAAATATAAGTGTAAAATAAATAAGAATAATGAAAATTATAAAAGAATACAAGGAAAGGTCTCCTCCCTTCTTGGTAGTGATAACCTCCTCCACACACAACCCTTAAAAATTATGAATAGAGGAATATAATCTTTGAAGAACTCAAAGTTGATTCTCTCCTACCTAATGCAATTAGTCATTTTATCCTTACAAACATTTATAGTGATTACTAGAGGCACATAGACCAATTCTTCATAATAGAAGAATTTGATCATACTTTTCCAATGATGGCATTATGAGAAAACCTTAGGTTAAATGAATAATTCCTAGCTAAGTTCTTTAAATCATGTCCAACCGTATAAGAGAAGACCGCTGCTATGTGTACCTGGATACCATGGAGAAAGGATAGTCTTTGGGCTCTTTCATCAATCATCCTACCTTAAAACATACCAAAAGTCTCCTAGCAATTAGACATAGGAAGATTTAATATGACTTAAAATTTTTTTATTGCCAAAGCGTAAACTTATGATGAATTAACCAGGCCTAGTACACACTCCCTCCCCATTAACCACTTAGACATATGGAAATTAAATGTAATTTTTCTGCTATTTTTAGTCATGTAGGTGTCCAATAAACCACTTGGTGGTGTTTCCCTTCAAGTTTATTTACTCGAATGAAGAGAAAAAGTCCTTTGATTACAATTAGAGAATACATTTGAGGCACTTAGTTTGTGCTAGTGGACCATAGTCACATTTAACACTTGTTACAAAGGTTTGGGAGTTAAAACATTAGAAGTAGATTTGATTTGTGATGGACACATTTGGATGATTAGTAACAATATGGCTTACAATCTATCAAGACTTGATTACCTTATAACCTATGAAAGTGATAGATTAATCATAATGTCACCTTGGGATCCATCACCATGAAAGAACTACATCCAACATCCTTATGAGTCTTGAGTACCATAAATAGGCATTATTTGGTAGATCACGATATTTCCTCACGGCGGGGAAATTCAGGAAGAGAAGAGGAAAGTGAGACATGTAGTATGTCTAAAAGAGGGAGATCAACTAGAGGTCAAAAGATTAGAATAAAATTCTATAAACACATGGAATTTTTTCTTGCTGAAGGGGGGTCATGTTCTTATGATGATGAGAGCATAGACAACATCGAGGTGCCCTTGAGGTACAAAAATCTACGGAAACAATGGGTACCCAAGAACTTCCTCCAATAAACACTAATTTTTGTGTCAACGAGAGGATATATCACATAGCACCATTGTCATTACATGGTTTGGGCCTATTTTGCATGGATGACATAAATGTTTGTTACGAAAAAGTTACTAAATTGATGGAGTATGTTGGACCACAATTTAAGTTACAATGATTGGGTGCATTTGGTTCAATATACACAAAGTATGCATAGGTATGCACTGTCAGCAAACTATATACAACTAAAAGATAAGGATCAAAATAAAGGAGTGGCTATGTATATTGACGGAAGGCCAAAAGCATCAGGAATATTGTAGGGTTTATAAACATTACATGGCCTGAGTCAACAAATAAGCAGCAATTGCATATTTGAGGAGGTGCATGAAATCGTGTATTTGTATGTGCGATAAAATCCAATAACTTCTGGGGAAGAGTTGCTACCAGTAATTACAATTTGAATCGGCAGTTACAAAACGCATATAGTTACTATGGGGGTGGTACATACTATGTACCATTTTACCCAACTCAATTAATGACTCAATATACCATTTTATTCTTATATTTTTTATTAGAATCTATTGGTTTCATTTAGGTAATGACTTTCGGCCAAACCCTCTCGTCGATAAAGAAGATCAAAAATGCAATCAAAAGAAATCCTTAAGTTGTTATTCATAGTGCCTCAAGCAGATGAGATAAGAGAGAGGGTTAAAATATTGATTGAGAGATCACAAAACTTGCAAGTAAAGTAAGCTGTCATGAGGTCTTTAATTATAACATAAGTTCATTCATGGTTTTATATTTTGTACTCTTTTATGTCATGAACTAAAATATGTGTTGTTTTTATAGGGTTATTTGCCTCCTCATGATGCTCCTAGCCATGATCAAGGTATTGAAAGTGCTGCCCGAGGAGTAAGGGTTGGTACAAGTGTCCATCTTGATCTTCCTATGCATACATCACATCATCTGACCCCATCATCCATGCCTATATTGTCGTCTGAAATGTCGGCAACACATACCATGCATGCATCCATTAAGACACCCTCTGGCAGAAAACACATACTAGAACATGCGTCAGGACATGTACCTGGGGATGCAGAGGCTACTAGTACTGGTGATGTTTTAGCAGCATTTCCTAGATCTTCCCATGTTACTAGTACGGGAACATTGCTGGTCACACTTGTGGTGATCGAGGATTTCATTCCCATAAAGATAGAGAAGGTCCCAAGTACTTTAAAATGTTTTAATTATTATTATATATAATCCAATTGAAATTTAATTATTGATCGTTCTTTTTAGACTATTGATCCCATGATCATTTTGCAGGAAATGATGTTTTTTATAAACATCTAAGTGATATTACATTGGAGCTCTTTGGGCCCACCATACGTACACAGTGGAATGCCCAAAATCAATATTTAAAAGATGAGCTCATTAACCGTTTAGTTGTGTTATTCGGTGATTAAACATTCAACCGAACCAAGGCCCTTCAGAAAGCTGGTACCTATATAAAGTATGCAAGGGACCAATATAGGTCACATTTAGAGAACAAAAAGTACGAGCATCCCCCCATGATTCCGGAGAGGGAGTGGAAGGACCTAGTGTCAGATGGAAAGGAGAAGGATGAAAAGAAAAAATGAAAGACACCACCGGGCCAAGGAAGGTATGTGATACTATCAATAATGTAATTATATACTGATTAATCTTTTTTTTACATAATCTAACATATTTCAAACTTTTCATAGAAATTTTAGCAGAGCACATAAAGGCAACAAAGGAAAGACTAGAAAACACCGAGCCCAACCCACAAACTTGGCTCGAGGTGGTTATGAAATTAGCCACATGATTGTAAGTATCAATAAAATGAAATATAGTATCCAAATAATAAATTGAAAACAATTTTAGTTTTTATCACACCATAGAAGAAAAATTCATGATCTTATGCAAAAATGTAGGGCTCTCGATTCAACGAGGAGTTCCCATAGAAGATGACACGAATATTGCCTTCCGGCAAGGCTATGGAGCCATGGTGACGCTAGAGTCTTGACTGGGCAAACACAATCTTCCATTGCATCCGACATGCAGGTAAATAAACTCAATAAAGTTTATTTAAAATTGAATACTTGTGCAATCTATTCAATATTAATTTCCACCATAAAGTAATTACATGCCTATTTGTTTTAAACATTCAAGCAATGATAATACTGCACATGACATTGGAATACAACCTGGTGAGGGTGGAGCACAACGTGCAGATGAAGATCATGGTGTGCATCCTGGTACTTTAGAGCATGTAGAGAGTGATCAACATGTTTAGCATGATCAGGCTAGAGAAGATCAGGAACATGATGTGGCCCCATCAGGTAAAGAGGACCACTCTAAAGTTCTTTTAAACATATTTAATTGCAATTGGTGTATTAATTAATGTAACCTTTTGTGTTTCAACTTTAGAGCATGTAGAGCGTGATCAATGTGTTGAGCATGATCAGACTAGAGAAGACCAGGAACATGATGTGGAACCATCAGGTAAAGAGGACCACTCTCATGTTCTCTTAAACATATTTAATTTCAATTGGTGTATTAATTAATGTAACCTTTCACATTTCAACTACAGATCAGGATTTAGAGGGTGTTCAACATGTTGAGCACTATAACAAAAGTTTAGGAACATGATGTGGACCCATCAGGTAAAGAGAACCACTCTAATGTTCTTTTAATTAATGAAATATGTGTAACAATAATAATAAAACATATCAGTTTAACATTTCTTTCTTATTGTAGTAGACCCCCCCTTGCAGCGGCGTCCACGTCATGAGCAGATGACTAGGCGTACATTAAGATCACAAGTAGAAGGAAGAACAACTAAAGGGGGGACAAATATTGATTTAGAAAATGATACTCCACTTAAGCTTTATGTAGCTTTAAAAAAGAAACCAAAAAAAAGTGATTGTAATCATATCATGACAACCATATTTTTGATAAATATGTAAAAACTAAAAGAATGAATATTATATGTTAATGAATGAATGCGAATATGTTAATTAATGAATGTTATATGTTAATGAATGAATATTATATGTTATTAATGGATGAATGAATGATTAATGTTATATGATTGGTTATGGGGAATTGAGAGTGATGTGAGGGGGGGAGGGGCCAAATCAGCTTCCACCATCACGTGGTTGGCCCTGTTAAGTAGAGAATATTAAACTATTCTCAAAACAAAGAGAAGCTCAATAAGGTAATGCACTTTTCAATATAAGAAATGCATTGTTTGAAGCATCAAACCAATATGCAAAGATGAAAGAAAGTGCTAACTTTCCACTATGGTGGTAGAAAAATGATTCTTTATACCTTGAATCAGCCATCAGTCTTCGTGATGGTACATTTCAACGAATACTTTAAAAAAAAATATTGCATTGTTTCATCGCAATTTTTACGAAAACCACTGACGAATCACCGGAAAGGTCCAACGAAGTTGCTATAGTTGCGATGAAGGCTTCATCGTAACTTCTTGCTGATTTTGTCACAATTTTGAAAAAATTTTGGTGTTCTTTCGACACTCCTCCTTGCCCATTTTGTCGAAATAGCGACAAATTTTTGGTGTTGTTTCGACGCTACTCCTTTCCCATTTCATCAAAATGGCGACAAACTTCTGGTGTTGTTTTGAAGCTACTCCTTGCCCATTTTGTTAAAATGGCAATGAACTTCTGGTGTTGTTTAGATGCTACTCCTTGCCCATTTCGTCAAAATGGTGACGAACTTCTGGTGTAATTCGTCGGTGGATACACAAAGTTTTTGTCAATATTCTGACGAACATCCAAGCCATTTTATGATGCCGACGACCGATGAATCTGTACCATTATTTTGACGTTTAATTCATCATTGGCCTTGTGACTAAAAAACAACGATGAAAATATTTTTGTCATTTCGTCACTTTTTCAACAAAGATTTGTCGAATGAATGACGAACATCTGTCAAAAAATGGTGTCAAATTCAGTAGTGTAACCTTATTCTCAGATCTGATTATTAACCATGAAAGCATAAATCGTCAACACATCAAAAACAAATATAACACCAAGATTTTTTTTGTGGAAACCCTGTTAAGGTAAAAACCATGGTGGAGGTTAGTCCACAAGATTATACCCTGTTAAAAGTATAAAGAATGAAATAAGGGGAATGCACATGCAATTAGGCACACTGCCTAGAGCTCACTGCTTAATTACAACAAGGCTAACTACCTAGAGGAATACACACTGTCTTATAGAAGGAATCAGATTACATCCGCAGGGATTTGAATTGACAAATTAGCATCTGCTAATGCTTGATCATAGTTTCGGTTAAGCACATGAACAATTCTTCACTCTTCTTCACTCTTCTTTACACTCTGCTCTACGTTCAAATGATTTAGATCAATATTCACGCACATACACATAGAAGCACACCTCAATTCGAATAAACAATCACTCTTCTATTTCTTCAACATAAGATTTCATCCCTACATGTTTGCTTGGACAAAATAATAAAAATAAATATAAACTATCAGCCCAAAATACTAAAGATTATTAATGCAAATCAACCAAGGTCAACCATAACTTAGTGAAGACCCAAATCAACATCTCCAACATGAAAACACTTCAATTAATTACTCCTCGAAGATCCACAACACGATACAAACACCATGTCACCCAAGAACAAGAAAAACATGAACATGCAAGAGAAAATTGCCAACCATGAGCACAACGATCAATGCAGATGTGCAACAAAGATAGAGCATGATCTAGAAGCATCCAAAAACACCATGAATCACTAGAGAAGCATCCACAACAATTGAACTAATTGAAATCACATCATCTTCAATTAGGAACACAAACTGAAGCAACATAAAAACTGTTAGAATGTAAATCTTCATAACTCAATCAAATATTCACACGGATCTCTAAAACTTGACATGGATAAACTAGATACACTCAGTAACAAACCCTTTAGTCCACAACCTTTAATCATCAACATACAAAACTTACCAACATATTGAACTTCACTTCACCACAACATTCAACATTTATAAGGTGGAATTCTTAGTTGAGACTCTCAATCTTCCATTGTTGGTTTCTAGTGTGATTATACAATATGAGCCAAGTATTAATCTAATGTTAATTCTTGAAAGAAGGTATATACTATTCTCATCTCAATTCTCACATAGAGTTGTCTTAGTCAATTTCTCATATGAGTTCCATATTTGTAAATTTTTCTTAATATAAAAACATATTTTTTTTCATTAATTAACCTATCTATTATATGTTACAACAGATGCTTTTATTTTAAATTATAAGTATATAATTCAAAATTAATTAGTAAGTCAAGATAGAGTACACACAATATTTAGTTAAAATAGAATAATATTCTTATTTCCATGAGAGTTATGTAGAATGGTAGCTTGATGTATCAGAAATATTTCTTTGATGTACTGAAATTTTATCATTACATTATGATTGAATCATTTCAATTATATAGCCAAGCACATCAAAAATTTATAACACATTTATCATATTTTTATAAGTATAAAGTTTCTACCATCAAACTATTTATACTTATAGATTGTATAAAACTATAAATTTAATCATTATTCCTAATTTATTAAGAATCAATCTAATAAAGTTTGACTTCATATTGTATACTTGCTATAAACATCTCACTAATCCAACCATACATTTTATATATGTTAAAAAATATATAATAATAAAACACAACTTCTAAATATGATAGTAAATCTAATTAATTAATTTATTTAAAACTAAGACTCCAAAACCAATAACCATTCAAAATCCTTAAACACTGATAACATAACATTAAATTATAGGTTTTAAGTAAATAAAGAAAGTAATTTAATTATTAATATAAGAATAATTTAAGTAACCTAACTCTAAGACAAACACTACAATTTCACATTGGGACATATGTAGCTATATGACCTTTTTAATATAAAAAATAACCCCCACCAAAACATGTACCAAAATATATTAAAAGTCTTCTCATTTTTTTTTCTTGAAAGGAATCTAATGGGAGTAGGAAATTGCTTGGAAGTTGAACAAGATGGAGAAGATTATATCAAATCCCAAGAGATGAGCTAATTATTCTTGGTTGAAGCCTCAAATATTAGCTTTGTTTTTAAATTGAAAATGAAATCTTAGGATTAGACAATATCTCACTAGATCATAATATGACAACCCACATGGATGGCCCTTAGCTATATGGCAACAATTCTAAAGGAGTCTTCTAATAAAACTAGTCTTTCAAAATTTAAATTAGATTTAAGTCAACTTCTTGTTTGTTAAATGTTATTTTATTTTATTGACTTTCAATTATGTTGATTATATATTTGAGTAATATATAAATGATAAATTTTATTGAACATTGTGATGATTTATAATCTAAGATATAGTTTGAGAGTTATTTTATACATTGTATAATCATATAAGTATATCATCAACATGATATTAACATCTAAGTTAATTATGGATTTTATATGATTATTTGGTGTGCCTTTAATTATTATCTTAAAAAATTCAAATTGGAAGAGCGGTTTGATCAAAGGAGAATGATCTCACTTGGTAAATTTCTAAAAGCACATCCTTAAACATTTGTACTATATAGGTTTTAGCTAATGAAAGCCAACCAATTATCATCAAATATTATCTACTTTGAGGTTTGTGTGTTTGGTTCCTCAAATATACTCTAGAATCTTAGATGAACTTTTACAGTCACCATTATTAGGGTTTATCTAATGTGAATGTGTGAGAACTCTCCTAATCTTATCTAAAAAATAATAATTGGAGTTATGTGCTAGACATTATAACCCTATGTCTTGGTTCATTGAAAGGTATAGGAGGGTGTAGGAAGATCTAGTGAGGTCTATTCTTGAAATAAGGACACAAAGAAATTGGCCATGACATGGCTATGAATGAGATAAGGAAACCTACTAACATGTATTTAATAATGATGCCAACTTAATCCATTAGTTTATTTGATGGTACAAAAAAATATTATCATGTATGAGTGGTTTACTTATTCTAAATGTGTACCCAATTTTGTGTTGAGTTTAGGATGGAGTTCCTTATGACCACCTTTACTAGCTATGGGAAAGTAATGCTAAGAACCACCAAGTACATGGTAGGGATTTTTCAGGTTTATATTTTTATATTGAAAAGTTATATGCTAAGATTTAAGATTAGCATCAGACAAAAATGTTAAGTACTCAAAGTAGGATATTGTTTAATATTACTATTGCAAGTTAATTTTTTTTCTAATAAATAATATTCTTTTGAATAATATTTAATGAACTGAATAAAACTTGATTTCTTTTTGAGCGGTATTTGATTGTGTATGAGGGGCCATCAAGAGATTTGTTCTCATGGAATGACCAATTACAAGATATTCACAAAATGGGGTCTTATGGAATGCCATGATTCTAACATATGCAACAAATGGGTTTGTTGAAAAGGCTTTAGAAACTTTCAAGCAAATGCAATTGGCAACTGTAAAGCCAAATTCCACAGCAAATGGGTTTGTTAAAAAGGCTTTAGAAACTTTCAAGCAAATGCAATTGGCAACTATAAAGCCAAATTCCACAGTAAATGGGTTTGTTGAAAATTCATTAGAAACTTTCAAGCAAATGCAATTGGTAGTTGTAAAGCCAAATTCCACAACCTTCACCTTGCCTGTGCCAAAATGGGAGCTTTGGAACAGGGTATATCAAATTAAATATCAAATGTTTGGGATCTTTGGTCTCATGGAATGCTATCATTTTAAAGGATACACACAAGAAAAATTTGGTCTCATGGAATGCTATGATTAAATGATACACAAAAAATGGATTTGTTTTATCATTTAGGGTTTAGAAACTTTCAAAAAAATGCAATTCAATCAACAAATTGCAACCATGTATGATATGGGGAAGCAAAATTTACTAACTTGTACACTATGGAGGTCGAAGGTGATGCATTGTGGCTCGCTTGAAGGTGGTGTGTTGAAGCCCATTAGCCCAAGAGTTTTCCATTCATCATGCTTCACATGCTCTATTCGTTCGCCGTAGACAAAAATGATTGTCGGTTAGACAGTGACATTCTTTAAAAATCCCTATTTCAATGGGTTCGAGTGAACCCCCATTTGCTCGAACCCATTAAAATATTATTTAAACGTTGACCTTTAATGGGTTTGAGTGAAGGCTTTAAAGGGTTCGCTTGAAACTACAAGTTTGAGTGAACCCCTTGAATTAGTGCAACCACACAAAAATCAATTTTCCTTCCTCCATCAAATTGTAAACCACTTATGTGGCTTCACCCCATGGGATGTGTGGATTCATGCTTGGTCACATGGAATGCATGGATAACTTGTGTTGCAAAAAGTGTATGAGAGTTTATTGTAGGTTGTGAAGAAGGATTGTCGAAGGCAAGGAAGCATATCAACCAAGGATTGATACAGTATTATTGTAATCTTGTTCTAAGGTTAAATAATACAAGTACTATTGATTCTGGTCATTTTTTCCCGAAAGGGTTTTTCCACGCATATGCTATGTCACTTCTATCTCCTTGTCTCATTCTTCTATAATCTTCTATCTCTTTCTACAATTGGTAAAATTGATCTAAACATATAATCATACATAAATAATTATGATAAAGAACACTTAATTAAATCTACAGTATAATAGTTTTACAAGTTTTAAGCTACAATTTCACCTTCATTTTCAACATTTGGTATCAGAGCTAACATGGTTGGGTAGAGTTTGGGGCATCTTTCTCTTAAAAGTTTGAAGGTTTTTTGGTTGTAGTGGGAGATTTTACTATTGTGTTATTGCAGATTTGTAAAAGAAGTATGTTACAATGTATTTGGGCTAATGGCTGTAAGACCTGGTATGGCTTGCTCAATCTTGAAAGGAAAGACCTGGTAAGAGAGGAGTTCTCCCAGGTGGTAAGGGGAGGGTAGTTGGGTTAAACTATTTCTTGGGTTAGAGTTAGTGGATTAACCTTTAGTGGTCTTTAACACATGGTTTTGTGCTAGTTGAATTGGTCCATGGTTTTGGAGCTCATGGTTTTGAGCCCATGGTTTTGCATGAATGGATGATCTTAATTTAGGAGATGGTGATCATGATGCCATGGATAGCTTTGGTAGGATATGGTTATCTTCATGTGATTTGAAGAGGTTTTAACATCTTGTTTCATGAAGGACCCTTAGAGTCTTTGGTAAAGGTGTTATTATTCTTCCTTTGGAGAGGATGTAGTCATTTTTAGTTTTGAGTATTAATCATTTGCTCGGAGCTTCATGATTATGAAGGTTGCATTTGAAGTCAGCATGGATTGATTAGTGGGTGCTCATAGACACTAGAGATACTTGGGTTAGGCCGGATATTTCTTATGTTAAGAGATATATGTTGGAATGGTTACTTGTAAGAATATCTTTTTCAACAGTAAAGGATTGAGAAGCCCACACCTGGAAATTGATATGATTCCATCATAGACCCGATGAGAAGGCTATCTATTGTGTGCACAAGACAATCTTGTATCCCACTTTTGGTCTACTTGGCAGGTAAAATGATCTAAGAGGTGTTGCCCACTTGATTATTAGATGCATTTTTAAGATGTATCTTTACTTCTCTTATGCATTTTTGAGAAGTAGATGCATGATTTAATGTATTTCCATTGTTCTCCTTGCAATCTTGAACTTGAGTTAGTCTTGAGGATTTGGGTAGGAGAGGTACAGGAGATAGTTAAGGGATTTGGGAATATTCCCTTTTGTTGTGGGAATGTTTGGCTAAGTTTGATCTACTTTCTATGAGAGGTTTACATCTAATTTTTGCCATGTTTCACTATAAGTTGAATGGTTAGATGTTAATATCCTTTCAATTTGGGAGTGTTGAAGGAGATCTTACTTTACACGGTTTGGCACATGTTAGTGTGGTATAAGAACATAGTTTGATTTGCATGTTCTCTCTTTGTGGGGGTAGTATTCTTCTTGAAGGTTCTTGTTTTATGAGAGATGTATTTTGCATATCATTGTATGGGTGATCCCACAAAGCTGGTTTATAATTTCTAGGAGATTCTAATTTTTGTTGAAATCACATATTTTTAGAAAATATAATGATTTAAGCCTTAAAAATTTCCATTTAAAGCATTCCAATTGAAGAGGGTTTGATCAAACTACCTTAGATCAAACCCCCTTGGATAGAACCCTGTTAATTTTAAACCATACCTATAATAGAGTCTCCTTTACACCTATCAAAATGCTGATAAAAAACCACTTTTGGTTTACCTTTTGGGGGATCAAATGAATTCATTTAATTTTTTTTTTTTAAGTATGTAGTCATTATTATAAGCTTCCCAAAAAGTATAATTTTAAATTAATTTAATTTAATTATTATATTGATTTTTTATTTCTTGTGAATGTAGGTTTTCACTGAAAATCAAGCTCTTTGTTCTACACATGTGTAAAAATAGAATTATCAAAAAAAAAAGAAAAATATGAGTGCACCAAATATTGAAGTCTTTTAACCAACAAAAAAATAAAAATTGAATTTCAATACATACAATTTTTTTTGTGTTATACAGTCTGCCTATGTCTGAATTGTAATTGGTTTGACTTCAAAACTTGATTAAGGAAAAAATGCTCAATAAAACACTATAAAACCAATTGGAAGCACTAGATATCATAGTTAAAAATCTAAATTCGAAAAAATAGAATTTTATCCTTCATGGAAAAAAAGTTATGTGTTATACGGCGAGCGTCACTCCTTAAAAATGGTGTTTACTAAAAAACACTAGTTTTCGAAGGAGATAGAAAAAGAAATACAATCTGATTCCAAAATTTTTGAAAAAAATATATTTAGAATCTACAGATAAAATTTCACAAATCACTAGTTAGCATCATCACAAAATTCTACACGGTTTAGTCATTATAAGTGCTCAAAAGTGAATATTTAGTTAGAAAAAATTAGTTAAGTGTCCAATTTGGCCAAAAATTGTAAACAAGTATTGTGGGATCACCCACATGTTTCTTTGACACTATGATAGAGAAGTTAGCCACATCCTCTATGTGAAGTGCTATAGGAGGACTCGTTAACGTTGTGATCTTATTTTTAGATTTGACATTACCTATGTAGTGGGAGTTCCAGAAGGTATATGTGTTGTGTATGAGAGGGGCACCTCTCTTGGATTGGCTACACTTTACTACAGTGAGTTACTTTAGAGGTTTTTTATTGCATGTCTATGTGTGTTGTTACCTTGGAATCTTATTTTGTAGGATGGTTGATATACAGGGACTTGTTTGTAGATTTGGGTTGCTATGTTGATAGCATGAAGTTCTACCTATGACAGTTTTGGATGATCTAGCAACTTGCTATGGTTGCTATTCCAATTTAGTGTGAGTGTGGAAGTCTCTCAAAGTCTTTTGTTATCGTTTGAATTTGATGCTTATGTTCATGAATAGATTGGTGCAGGTTTCAGTGACAGAAGAAATTGTTACAAAGACTTGGAAAAGGTATTGGTTCTTGGTGTAGGAAGGTCGTTAGCCTTGAGTCCTATATTTGATTTATAAGAATGATTCCTTGTGTAGAATAATTGCAATGTATAATGTCAAGTGGGAGAATGTTGGGAATAGGATGCCATTTAATTGCAATCCTAAACATATTTCATGTATCTCCTAAGTCCTTGGAAAGTGTTCCCCAATACTAGGATTATAAAGAGATTAAATTCGAATGAAATGAACATGTAAATTGACATTTGTAATTATTCCTAAATGATAGGAACATGTGAGGGTGTCCAAGAAAAGATCCTACAAAATAGGATAACATGGGGTACCCACATGGAAGGTGGAAACCACCTTGAGTTTAGTTAATTGTTTTGAGGAAAGATAACAATTTAGTAATGCATGTAAAGATCCTAGAAGTTAGGAATTGATATTTACATGAGTGGAGTTCAGTTCAATATTGTACCAACTCAGTTTAGTTCAGTTATGGTTTAGTTATCTTTAGTTACATGTAGTTAGTTTCAGTTGAACACTAGTTGACTTCAGTTGACTTGGAATGCATGACTAATGACTTGAGTTACATGATAGGTAATAGGTGGCTACATTCAGTTAAGTGGGGATGATCAATCATGAATTATGTTTGCATGAATTGATGGAGAGATATGTTTTAGTTAACAGAGATTGACTTGGACCCACCTTGGGCGCCCAAGTTGGCATCTTGGAGTTAACACCTTTTCATGAGAAGATATTTTCAAGGCTTGGTTAAGTGGGTCCATTCTTGGGTGCCAACTTTGAGGTGATCCATGCAAGATATTTTCTTGACCAACGATCAGTTAAGTGTTCAATTTAGGGGTGCCTAAATTGAGGAGACTTTGGTTTTGACTTTGTTTTTCATGGAAGAACTCTACTTGCACAAGAATGGTGTAGATATTTGCGAAAAGCTTTATCCTCTTGTAATTTTCAACTCTTTGGAGTTTACAATGTTCACAATTGTCTATTTATTGTAGGAAGTTGAAGAGAGTTCTAAGAGAGTACTTTTGTGAAGCATGGCACATGATGTGTGGATTCATGCTTGGACACATGAGAGTTTATTGCAGGTTGTGAAGAAGAATTGTTGAAGGAAAAGGAAGCATCTCAAGCAAGGATTGATAAAGAATTATTGTAATCTTGTTCTAAGGTTA
>VDFB02193867.1:564624170-564794620 GCA_007258455.2 Sequoia sempervirens | reverse complement strand
TTTTCCTCAGTCACTAGGGCTCTCCTAGTCACTAGGGTTTCTCTCATTTCAGCATCATCTGAATGTTCAGATTGGGCCTCCTCATCTGCATGCACAACCCTTCCATGACCTTCTGGCCTTTTGTCTGCCCTTCCTTGGTGTTGTGGACATTCATAGGCTCGATTCCCTTCTTCACAACACTGGAAACATGTTCCTTTGAAACCACCTCTTCCAGATCCTTGTCCATATTTCCCTTGTCCTCTACCTCTTTGATCACCACTGTTTTGATCATGAGGGCGGTAGAATTTTTCATTCCTTTGGCTTTGGCTGGTACCCACATCTTCAATTTTCTTTTCATCATCATTTCGGCTTCCTGAAGGTCTTCCACTACCCCTTCCACTTTGACCTCATCCTTTTTGCTTGCCACCAAATCTTTTGTTCAGCTTCTCTTCCACCTTCAGAGCAAACTGATACACATCCTCAATGGTGGTCATTCTAACTAGGCTTAACTCCTCCTGAATGCTTGGCCATAACCCATTAAGATATTGGGCTACCTTCTCCTTATTGGCCTCCGTGTGACCCGTTCTGATGATTATCTTGTGAAAATATTCAATATATTCTTTCACAGATCTGCTTCCTTGCTTCAACCCTTGCAATTTCTTCAACAGATCTAACTCGTAGTCCACTGGTATGAACTGCTTCTTCAGTTTCTCTACCATGCAATCCCATCTGGTGATCTTTCCTTTTCCGGAATAACTGGGGACTTCTGCTCTAGGTATTTTCCTGATCTTCAAAATGGCCATTATTAGCCACATTTGGTCTTGATAAATTGCTTCTTCTTCCTCTTCTACATCTAAACCTTCTTCCTCTCCTTCATCCTCACTTTCCTCCCTCGGGTTTAACCCTCTTCTCAATTGCTCTTGTAACGCATTAATCTGTCTCTGGAGGGCTTTGAGTGCATCTCTTCCACCAGCATTTCTACCGCCTCGACCACCTTTGGCACCACCATGCCTACCAGGCATCACTCTTGGAGGCATCTTTCTTGACCTCAACCCACAACCATGGTCCTGGTGTGAACTGCCTCATGATCGGTGATCTGTCTAGATGCTCAAGAAAACCTGCTCTGATACCACTTGATGAGGGCGTAGCCCGAGACTTAGAAAATAACCCACAAATAAGAGAATAATTTTATTATTTAGAAAATGGAGCTTCTTACATGCAGAGGATCTCAAATCCCCAATTTCTACAACACATGCAAGTTACAGAAAGCTACAAAATAACCCTTTTGCAATATGTGAGCTTGTCCCCAAAAAGCTACCCAAAAATTAGAAACCTGCCCATAAATAGAGCTCTTCATTAGTTTGGAGCCAAAACAACATTCAAATTTGAGTTTAGGCAGTTTGGCGCTGAAAATTTACAACATGACATTCAAATTTCAGAAGAGCATCTGCAATTGTATCTTCTAGAAAGTGTGCCAACTTCCCGGGGCCATAACTTTTGATTCGGGACTCCGATTCGCGAACTGTTTGAACCGTTGGAAAGGTCTCGAAGTCAATAACGCGCTCAAAATTTGCTATGCTAATTTTGGAAAGTTTCAGGGCCATTCCAGGAACTCTAAGTGCCTCAAATCTAACTCGAAAGATTTTCAGGTACAAATCTGGGAAACTAAAACTGCAATATCTTTCAACCTAGGAATAGAAAATAAAAACCGTAAATTGGAAATTTCATTATGATGAAAAGGGTATCCAAAAGTGTAAAAACATCTAAAAACTGAGAAACTTGAAAGTTAACTATTTTTGGGTGATGCAAGATTGCCCTTACACCACTGGATGCTCCTGCATCAATTTCGATAACACACATGAACCATAATAGTGATCTACTTTGAAAAGTAATATTCTAATTGAATATCCTTTTGATGTACAAAAGAGTAATTTTTTGCAAACTCAACTATTGATAGAATTGCTCCAAGTGGGAAAGTATCTCTCAATGTTTGGAATTGTTGTGCTTGCCACTTAGAAAAAGAGGAATATTGTATGTATGGTTGTATCAATTTTTGAAAATCTTCCATAAATTTTCCAATAGGAATCCCCTCTTCTACATAGTTTAACCTTGTGGATTCTTTCCCAAAATTTGTTTGAAACTTTACATACTTGTACCTCTTGCAATTTATTGTCTTTGTTAGGTCAGTATCTTCATTTCTTGAAGTAAATTTAGCTAAATTTGCACATGTTTCACAAATTCCTTTTATGCAGTTTATTTGAGGTCCATTTTAATGATCACATAACATAGCCTTTATGAACAAACTTACCTGTTTAGGAGGTGCATTTTGAAAACCATAACTTTCTTCTCTCATATTTTGAAACACTTAATAGTAGAGATCAAATTCAATATGATAACGACAACATGTTTCAAAAACTTGTTTATCTTCACATAATATGGCTTTAACCTTTCAAACATTGTTTGCCCAATCTTTATATGAGGATATATATTACAAAAGTTCATATACATCTCAAGTTTTGTTATGTCTAGCCAATGTTTAATATGATTTTCATAAATACCACGCCCAATCTTGTGTCTCATAAAATCTCTAGTATTTGATGATGAATGAGTTTGATCATGCTAAAAACTTGAGATCAAGTTCCTAACAACATCTTCAATCCTATTAGAATGAGGATCTCTACACATAATTTTCAAATTTCCTTCTGAACTCTCATCCAAAACCTTTCTCTTTTTCTCATATTTTATTAGTGTGGTTCTACTATAACCAATTTCAGCTGAAAGTGCATACATTTTTCTTTTTCTTGCTATATCTTGATTTATAATAGATGTCAACATCACCCTTCTTGTAGTGGCCTTATCCACTGATCAAGATCCTTTACCAATGGAATATAAACCCTTTTTAACATTTTGAACAATATCCTTTTGTAATGCCATGTGTTTCTTCTTATTTAATGCTGAATGTACACCCAACAATTGTAATGACTCTTTTAGCTCATTACGAAGAAGTAAATGTGATAACAATTGGGTTTTTTCAAGTGTTTCAAGATGATTGAAATGATCATTGATTATTCCATTTACAGATTTAGTTAGTGACCTCTTTCTCTTATTTGTACAGGCTGGTCGGCATAACATTTTAGTTTCTCCATATCCATTTCAAGTAAATAACCTGAATTTCTATAAGAAATTTGTTTCCCCACCTTTTCAACTAGTTTTATATGCTTATCCATACTAGTAGAAGGAAGTGATCCCGAACCCTCTCCAACATGCATTTTTTGAACTTGGGCCTCCTCCCTATCTTCAAGGTCCATGTGTTCAGTAGTGGATTCATTTGATCCAATATCTAGATTTGGCTTGACTTCACCATGAGAATTTCCTTCTTGTTGAGCCCTTTCTACATGTCACAAAATATTTTGTAAAGAAAGTGAGAGATGATGCTATATAAGTGAAGTTTATGTATGTAAGCAAACAAAGAGATATGATATGACGCTATAAGTGAGAGAAGTTTCAACTAGTTTTATATGCTCATCCATACCAGTAGAAGGAAGTGATCCTAACCCCTTTCCAACAAGAATTTTTTAAACATGGGTCTCCTCCCTATCTTCAAGGTCCATGTGTTCTTCAGTGGATTCATTTCATCCAATATCTAGATTTGGCTTCACTTCAGCTTGAGAATTTCCTACTTGTTTGAATTTACACGCAAGCAAAGAAAGTGAGATACTATGAGATATTTAAGTGGAGTTGAAACAAATAAAACCAAAGATTTTTGAACTTAAGAATTCCATGGAACAAAAGCAATTGGAAATAGATGATAAGGAATTTAGGTAATGTCCATGCAAGATGACTATTTTTTAGTATTAAAGTTTCCAAGTTAAATCTAACATGGTTTTCATAATTGGAAATATATTTATAAGAAAAAAAAGTTGAGGTGTTAATAAAAGTCCTAAACACACACTTGAGAGATAGAGAGAGAGAGAGAAGAAACAAGCATGTACCTTGTTTCTTTCTATGATAATTTTCCAATTTTGTTCATGCCTCTTTTGTTCTTCTTTTGACAATTTTTGTTGAGACACATTTTTTCTTTATCTTTGTTGTCCCATTTTCTTCTTCAAGTTAAAGATGACTAAAAAAAATCCTCTACAAACTTAGTTAAATTCTCCTCCAAAATTTTTCTTGATTGATAAAAATGAAAAGTTGTCTTCTCCAATATTTTCCTCCTTGATAAATGTGTAAAAATCTCTTCTCCAAAATCTACACTCCTAGTGATATAAATGCAAATTAATCTTGCAATTTGATATGAAATAATGAAAAATAAGCTTTTATTTATATGCATATGGGAAAAAAATTAAAATTAAAATGCATTCTAGTGTATGGAATAACTATCCTAGTTTAAATGAATCAAGTGGTAATCAAACTGTAAGTTATTTCATTATGGAGTTTGTTGTTATTTAATGTATAGGAATGCAACATAGAGTAATTTTAGAATTTTGTTCCTTGTCAAAAATATAATATTCCTCAAGCTTGATACCAAAGGTGCAAGATTATCTCAACTAATGAGATAAAATAGTGCTTATTAAAGTGTCTCTTATATACGTTATGCTCATTGCAGAGTAAAGGAACAACCCAATATATCTAGTAGAGGAAAATTTACATGGTCATTCTAGTTAACCAAACACACCTTGATGGCTCTAAATCAATAGTTGAGATATTTTCATTTGTAGGAGATGTAGAGAGGGTAGAACAATGACTTGAGCACATAGAGGTATAATTTGAATTGAACTTTCTTAATGTTTCAAAGAATTAAATTTTCCTATCCTAAGTTGAAACTGGCAAATTATGCATTGAATTTCTTTAAAACTATATAATTTTATATATCCAGTTGTATAGGAAAGCATGATCATGTTAAATAATGGTGTAGATTAAGAGATTATTTATGAAATAATTTAACATAAAATTTTATAACTTAGAGGGAAAGTGTTTGAAGGATGATATAATTATAAAAGGAATGTTCCTGCCTCTTCTTGATAATTATATTTTGTTCCTAACTCCTCAATGGTTCGCGTTGCTTAAGTCATTTTTAAAAAATAGGAGTTTTGTGTACCACAAAGTGATGCACTTTATTTGTTCTTATTATGTATCAAGATTTTAATTTCATCATTTTTATCAAATTTTAAAACTAGAAGAACATGTGCATTAATAAATAGGCTTGTAAATGCAATTTATTTATAAAGTATCATTAGTTTACTTGCTTGGGAGTCATTTATTTTATAATTTTTTACTGCTTACTATAAAATTCAAGGGGTGTGTGTGCAAAATATTTATTGTGATCAACACGAATGAACTTAATTATAAAGTGGCATTCATTTCCTTATCTTTGAGAATATAGGATCAAATGGGATGTTGTGATCAAATGAACTAACATAAAGTTTCACAACTCTAGGGGATTCTATAATAACATTTGGGACCATTTTGATGGTCTTTTGTTGTGGGTTCAATGTCAACAAAACTTATTTCAATGTGCATTATTGATTTTTGGCTAAAATGAAATAGTCTTCTCCTAAAATTCTACTAGAGATCAAATGCATATCATATAAGAAAATGTAAGTTAGAGACCATCAAATAAGCAAATGTATGTATATTGAATATAAGAAAGTGTATGTATATCATATAAACATGTAAACATAAGAAAATACATACATGTAAATAGATTCAATGGATAAACATAACATGTTATAAGCAAAGAGGTCATCAAATAAGAAAATGTATGTTAGAGATCAAATTTATATCATACAAGAAAATGTAAGTTAGAGATCATCAAATAAGCAAATGTATGTATGCCATATAAACATTTAAACATAAGCAAACACATACATACATGTAAATAGATTCAATGTATAAACATAAACATGTTATAAGCTAAGAGGTCATCAAATAAGAAAATGTATGTTAGAGATCAAATCTATATCATATAAGCAAATACATGTAGTAAAGATCATAAATCTAGTGTAGGGCCTAATATGAATGTCGACTCCTAGTCGAACAACCATCTGATTGAGAACCCTGCTCTGATGGATGTGTCGAGACCTATAGATAAAATTGTGTACACAATGTGTTAAATACATATAATATATTAAATAAATTTTATGAAAGTTATTTTTAAGAATGCACTTGTATTTTTAAATATCTATCTAGAACTATGCATACATATGCATGTACATATACATGTGTATATATAAAAAATTAAAACTCACATGTCCACTGGTAGCATAATCATCCACAAAGTCATGCCGATGTACACGATCTGGACCAAGGATTGGAGTGACATGAGGTATGACCAGCTACAATATACATACATATATATCAATACATGAATATCTAGTTAAAACTAAAATTTAAAAATAATTAAAAAAAGAATTGAAACATGCACATGCACACATACATGCACATCATATGATATCAGATGGCCTAAGTCCTCTGCAATGGTCATGTCCACCATATCAACCAAACGATCAAATGATGAGTCAACATCTACATCCATCTGATCCATACCATGTCGTGCCATAAATAATAAGTGAAGAGGACTATGCAGGTGAGTTGGCATCGACGATGATGAATCGAGACCAATCAACATTTCAGTAAAACCCATAGTCCGTGCAATAGTTGAATGATCTATAGGTGGATCCCAACATGCACTAGTGTTGGGCTAAGAGTGATGGGATCTTGGATGTGAACAAAATCCATGCACCAAAAAATATCTGACCTACTCTATACTAATCCCATAGTATAATGCGATGAAGGCATATGCCTCCAAGAGGTCCTTAGCCAAACAATGCAGAGTCTTGCATGCCATATCTCCTATAAGTCCATTGAGTTGTGTGGGAGTAGGGATGCTTGCCACTATAAAAGGATCCATGCTAGTCCACTATGCTGCAAATGGTGTGGATTGTGAACGTCTAGACATCAAATACTAATCTACACGATCAGTAGATATCTTAGTGGTGGCAACTGCAATGTCACCTACAGTGTCAATTGCTTCCTTTTGGGAGGAAATGACAATCTCATGTGCTAAGGGGGCTAGAGATAGGGTGAGAGTAGGAGACCTCTCACCAACCAATACCCTAAACACTGGGGCTGGTCTATCTGCTCAATGATAGGTGGGCCTATCGACAATCCCACCATGGCCCTGACTAGCATATGGTGGAATGTCCAGGTAGATGACTTTGAGGCCCAAATGGACCTCAACATATAATTGCTGAACAAAATATAATGGAATATGGTCATTGTTTGGATATTGACCATGTGCTATGAGAAATCATGGGTAGATCAATGGGGCCATAGCACAATCCACACATTTGGTGACTTGGTATCCCCTCACCTTACGCTGATTTTGATGGAAAACAAGTGTTTTTTATCATTTCTTTGGTCACAACATCATGTATTTGTTTAAAGGGAACCTCACCATGTACTTCTTCCCGCATGCAGGAAAGAATAATAGCTACTCTATCAGGGGAATATGTACTAGTCTGTCCAAGTTCATCTCTTACTTTTTCTATGCTCTTTAATATTGACATGCAAACTCCTGAATATATCCCTATGTTTGCACCATCTGCTAATGAGTCTCTCAATCTCTTAATCTCATTAGTAGTATTTGCAAACAAAGTTTTTGGAGGTGGAACATCTGAATTCTCCATGTTATATATGTATGTACACCTAAAGGAGCAATGGGACCTTGGTAAATAATATATCTAGATCTAGGGAATAGAAATCTAAAACAATTCTAAATAAAATTACAAGTGTGCATATGATATATATATATATATATATTGAACCTATAGGTTGCAAACATATAAAAAATGCATCTTAAATTAGATTTGTATATGCAAGATAATATCATTAGTAATTTGAATGCTACTTGGGATGACAAATATAGCATTCACTAGTTCAAATAATTCATCTAATCATCAATAATATTTTCATACCATTAACAAAAAAAACATTCAACATCTATCATAGTTTTTAATAATCAAAACATTCAAATTACTAGATTGCACACAAAACATAATCTAAAATAGTTCTTAAATTTAAATTTACAAGTGTGCACATGATACATATATATTGAACCTATAGACCTTGCACACATATAAAATATGCATCTTAGATTAGATTTTTATATGCTCTTTAATATCACTAGTAATTTGAATGCTACTTGGGATGACAAATAGAGCATTCAGTAGTTCAAATAATTCATCTAATCATCAATAATATTTTCATACCATTAGCAAAAAAACATTCAACATCTATCATAGTTTTTCATAATCAAAACATTTTCATTATTTTATTTAATTTTCTAAACATTAAATTACTTATTTAATTTAATATATTTATCATTTTATAATTCTTAGGTTCAAATATTACCCTTCTAGAGATCATATTAGATGGATTCAACAATAAGAAACTAGGTGAAAGTTTAATTATGATGGTTCTTTGAGGGGAAACCTAGGGAAATCTAGTACAAAATGTGCCATTAAAGACTTAAAAAATCTTGATAAAGGTTGCATCTAAGATTTATTTCCTAGAACTAGTAATAAAGGGAAAACATCATTACTTAACATTGGTGGTCATGTAAAATCAATTTAGTCATTATTGAAGGATATTCAATGGAAACTATATTTAGCATCATGAAATGATAATTGATCAATAAGAAGAAAAACATCATATACTATATGAGGCATGGGAAATCCTTGATTCACCAAAATTATTCTCTAAGTATGTTGCTTCCATGAATGAAACAAGACAACACATTTCTTTTCAAATCAAGGGATTTATAGCATGAATGATTTAATAATTGGAAATTATATGTTAAATAATGGTGTAGATTAAGAAATTATTTCTGAAATAATTTAAAACATAAAATTTTATAAAGAGGGAAAGTGTTTGAAGGATGATATAATTATAAAAGGAATGTCAATAGTGGATTGAAATAAATTCTCATCAAAAGAAGGTGAAAGTGTATTAGTTATAGTTATATGAATGTAAGAATTTAATATCAAATGATTTTTAAGGCATAGGAAAAATTAGAAATTTAAGAAAACAATGAATAAAAAAGTAGCTATTTTACTAAGAATAGCTCATAACATCTCATAGACACTACCAAAATGAAACAAACATAGGTAGGAAAAAAAACACATGGAAAATAAAATGGAAAGGAAAATTTGAGTACATTTCTTCAAGATGAAGCAAAGGTAAAGAAAAATGAAAAAAAATCTCCCAGTCACCCTTTGAATCTAACAAGAGAGTGAGAATGCATACAATAATCTTGGATTGGCTTTGGAGGACCAAAATAATGGAAAATAAGGATGGATGGTAAATAATATATCAATAATAATAAGGATGAAACATTCTAAGAAAACAAAGGATAAAGTGAGGAAGAAATCCAAGAAAGCAAGAAATTTATAGCCCCATGTCAACACCACTATTTTGGCCACCAAGACTATGTATAAATGAACTAATGGTTATAAAAAAGAGGCTTGAATCTATAAAATAAAAGGGATAACATGAGGAATAAAAGATGAATGAAATTAAAAAATCCAACTAGAAACTATTAAGAGATTAAAATAATTAATGAGAGATTAAATAACTTGCAAAATATTGTGGAGAATGGGCTCCATGAGTTAATCATGATAAACTAAGATCTTGACCACTTAAAATAGTAGAGGAAATTAAATTAAATATTATAGAAGGAAGATATTCACTATAAATAAAATAGATCTATCCTACAGTCAAAACATGGAGGAAAAATACAATTAGATAGAAGTTCAAATTGACAAGCCAAGTCTTACGAACAAGTAGTAAAAGAATTATCAAATAAACAAATATAGATCATAGAGAATAAGTTAAAGTAAAAATAAGAGAAGAAAATGAGAGAGATGATAAGCTTGTAAATATAATTTCTAAATTATTGAGGCAATATTTTGATAACGAGGAAACCAAAAAATTAGAAATAAACTTCCTCAATATCAATAAAGAAAATTTGATAGGAGGAAGGGACATGCACATAATATTTATCATGAAAGTTACCATACAATGTAAAGGAACATGATACTAAGGAATAAAGGTTTCTTATAAGTACACAACAAACCTAGATGAAGATTTAACCCTAGTACAAAAGAAAAAATTATGAAAGAATAGGAGAAAATGAAGATTTAATCTTTGTACACAATTTTTCTATTGCCTCAAATCTTCCACCAATATAAATTGAATTAGTGATTAATCAAAATACTAAACTTTTAAAAATTGAAAATTGAATAAACATTAATACCCTTCACTTTCACCTAATTGAATGATTAAATTGATCACATAATTTAATTTTTAGTGAATATAATGAGGTCACATCTCAATTCAACTATCAATTACCTAAATTATCAATTTTTTGAGAAATTTTGTGATTTTGTGGTTTTGACATTGAGGTTTTAAGTTAATATTTTATTTTCCTTTATGGTTTGGATCCTTCTTTTAGTTCTCAATATTTATCTTTTTCCATTAATTTAACACTTGAATTTAGTTACAAATGGTCTACACACTGATTCAAAATATTCCATTTCATGAATTTTATGGGTTTACCTTATCTTACATGCCAAAGTCACAATGCACTACTCTTGATTAAATTACTAGAAGAAATTAAGGAACTTGGGACACCAACCTCCCAATGGTCTTGGAATGGATGCATTTAGATGTTGAAGGATTTCAAAAGGCTCATCGTACTTGTGGACCCCTCAAAGGCATGATATATAACACATGAACTCTATTTATGAAATTTGGTCTTTAGTTGTTGACTTCTAGTATGAATGTGATTTATTGTTGGCAACACAAGGGAAAACAATTGAGAGGGGGGGATGAATCAGTTGTCATAGAAATTTAAAACTTATTCAACTTATTAACCTTATTCTTAGATTTGATTATTAACCATAAAAGCATAAATCATCAACACATCAGAAACACACATAACACCAAGATTTTCTTATGTGGAAACCCTATTAGGGGAAAAACCATAGTGGAGGTCAATCCACAAGATTATACCCTATTAAATGTATAAGGAATGAAATAAGGGGAATGCACATGCATTCAGACACACTGCCTAGAGCTCACTATTAAATTAAAACAAGGCTAACTACCTAGAGGAAGACACACTGTCTTATAGAAGGAATCAGATTACATCCACATGGATTTAAACTAACAAATTAGCATCTGTTAATGCTTGATCACAACTTTGGTTAAGCACATGAAAAATTATTCACTCTTCTTCACACTTTGCTCTGCCTTCAAATGATTTAGATCAATATTCACACACATACAAATAGAAGTACACCTCAATTCGATTAAAAAATTTCTCTTATATATCCACAACATGAGATTTCATCCCTACATGTCGACTTGGACAAAATAATAAAATAAATATAAACAGTCAGCCCAAAATACTAAAGATTATTAATACGAATCAACCAAGGTCGGCCACAGCTTAGTGAAGACCCAAATCAACATCTCCAACATGAAAACACTTCAATTAATTACTCCTCAAAGATCCACAACACAATACAAACACCATGTCAGCCAAGAACAAGAAAAACATGAACACGTAAGAGAAAATCACCAACCATGAGCACAACGATCAATGCAGTTGTGCAACAAAGATAGAGCATGATCTAGAAGCATCCAAAAACATCATGAATCACCAAAGAAGCATCCAAAAAAATTGAACTAACTGAAATCGCATCATCTTCAATCAGGAACACAAACTCAAGCAACAAAAAACTGTTAGAATGTAAATCTTCATAACTCAATCAAATTTTCACACGGATCTCTGAAACTTGACATGGATAAACTAGATACACTAAAAAAAAATCCTTTATTCCACAACCTATGCTCATCAATGTATAGAACTTACCAACATACTGAGCTTCACTTCACTAGTGACAACCTGCAACTCATCTCATTAAAATTTTCTCAATATCCTCGACATATACATATTCTAATGAATTAATGCTAATAGTGTTGACATCAATGAAAACCACATATCAACAACACAACCAAAACATCCAACAATATCCCCCTTTGGTATTGATGGCAACACATGATGTGAAAAACACCATCAATGCAACTAACTCCTAACACTTACTGCCCCTTAGATTCTGACTCATTTTCTCCTTAATTCTTTCACATGATCTTCTTTCCCAGAAAGTTTTTCACATGGTCTTCTCCCACTTTGAAATCAATGACAAATATATCTTCTATACAAGTTCTGAACCATATATCTGAACATATGAACATTTGAATACTCCCCCTGAGTAGTAGCCACCACAACATAATCCAGATCAAGATATGACTTTGAAATGCACAGACTGATGCAATGTAATGCATCCTTAGTTCTGATTTGGAGGGGTTATCACCCCTAACTTCCCTCTGAGATACTCAAAAGTATCCTTAGGAAACAACTTGGTAAAGATGTCTACAATAAACTCCTTAGTAGGCACATACTCAAGTATGACTTCCTTTTCACTCACCTTTTCTCTCAAAAAGTGAAACTTAATATATATATATGCTTTGTCTTTGAATGTAGCACCAGATTCTTAGATATGTTAATAGAACTTGAATTATCATAGAATATAACAATAGGCTCATTATACACAACTCTGATATCCTTCAACATCTGTTTCATCCAAAGGACTTGAGTACAATTGTTAGCAGCAACAATGTATTCGACCTCTATAGTAGGTAAGGAAATGGCATTCTGCTTCTTACTTAACCATGAAATCAACTTCTTACCCAAGAAAAATGCTCCACCACTAATACTTTTCCTATTATTTACATATCCTACCCAGTCAACATTAGTAAAGGCACTCAAAGTAAGATCATCATCTTTAGGATACCATATGTAGGCCAAAGTCACCTGTTCCCTCCAAGTATCTAAAAATTCTCTTCACAATAGTCACATGAGACTCCTTCGGATCAGCTTGAAATCTTGCAACAATACATACAACATTCATGATATCGGGCCTAGTTTGATTTAAATACAGCAATCCACCAATCATTGATTTGTATCTAGTCTATTTTTCCTTCAGAGAATCATCTTTTGTTGTCAACTTGCATCCAATCACCATGGGTGTACTGACTAGCTTTGAATCTTCCATACTAAACTTCTTCAACAATTCCTTCACATACTTGGACTGAGATATAAAAATCCCTTTGTCTAACTAAGTAATTTGCAATCCCAAAAATAATTTCATCTCACCAATCATTGACATCTCAAATTAACTCTTCATCTCATTAGAAAACTTCATAAACAAACCCTCATCTCATCTAAAAATGATATCATCAACAAAAATTTCGACAATCAAATCTTTATTACCATTCTTGAAATACATATTACTATCAGATGTTCCTTTGTTAAATCCAAGCTTCACCAAATGCTTTTCCAATCTGGCATACTGAGCTCTTGATGCTTGCTTGAGTCCGTACAATGCTTTCTTCAACTAATACACCATATCTCCCTTATCAATCAACTAAAATCCACTAGGTTTCTCAACATACACCTCTTCTTCCAATTCACCATTTAGAAAAGCTAACTTGGCATCCATCTGATAAACCTTGTAGTTATTGTAAGTAGCATAGGCAAGAAATAATCTTATAGCTTCAATTCTAGCAACAAGGGAAAAAGTATCTTCAAAATCAATTCCTTCCATCTATGAATATCTTTTTCATACCAGTCTTGCTTTGTTTCTAACCACTTCCCCTTGCTCATTCAATTTGTTTCTAAAGACCCATTTAGTTCCAAACATTCTTATCCTTAGGTCTAGGAACAAGAATCCATGTATCATTCTTCTCAATCTATTTTAGTTCCTCTTTCATTGCTTCAACCCAATGCTCATCTTTATGTACTTCATTCACACTAGTAGGCTTAGTCTTTGAAATTAAGTAGTATTCTTCTGCAATCTTTCTCCAAGTTTGGACACCTTTGTTCTTATCTCCTATAATCTGGTCTTTTTAATGATTCAATGTTACATACCTTGGAGTCTTCTTAGGATGTTCTTCAACTTCAGGCTCATGTGTTCTCTCTTCTGCAACTTCACTGGTTTCTTCTTGCTCTTGATTTTCCTAATCCACTGGAATGATTTTCACTTGGTTTGTAGAATGAACTTGATTTCCTTTGTTTGTAATAACATTCTAATCATTAGAATCATATCCATAGGTTCTAGATGGTGTACCTAAGTCTTCATCAACCTTGACATTTTCACTTTCAACCATTTTCCTTAATCTTTTATTGTAACACCAATAGGCCTTACTATTAGTAGAATAACCCAGAACGATACCTTCATTGCTCCTAGCATCAAAATTTCCAATGTCTTCATCTCTCTTGATATAAAATTTGCTTCCAAATATCTTGAAATATTTAACAGTAGGATTTTGACTAGTCCATAGCTCAAAAGGGGTCTTACCAGTATCACCTTTGATTTATACCCAGTTGAGTGTGTACACAATAGTACTCACAACTTCTGTCCAGTAGATATGAGGGACATTTCCTTCCAACATCATAGTTCTAGTAGCATCTTCAATTGTTATTTCTTCCTTTCCACAACTCCATTTTGCTAAGGGGTCCGCGGTGCAGATAGTTGTCTTTTTATTCCATGTTCTCCACAAAAAGAATTAGAATCATCATAAGTGAATTCACCACCTCTATCTAATCTCATACACTTAATCTTTAGACCTATCTTTGTCTCAACCATAGCCTTAAAGTTCTTGAACTTTTCCAGTGCTTCAGATTTCTCCCTTAAGAAAGTAACCCACACCATTCTTGAATAATCATTAATGAGTAACATGAAATACCTATAACCTTGTAAACTTATGACCTAAGATGGACCACATAGATCAGTATGCACAAGTTCCAACAATTCATTTGAACAATGTTGTTTGCTCCAAAATGAAATTCTAGTTTTCTTTCCTAACTGACATTCCTTGCATATGGCATTAGTAGGTTTCACCAACTTAGGTAGATCTCTCATAGCCTTAGTGGAACTTATCTTGAAAATATTATCAAAGTTAACATGACACATTCTCCTATGCCATAACCAATTTTCATCAACCTAAGCAATCAAACAACTTTTGCTAGTAGCACTCAAGTGAAAGATATTACCTTTTGTTTTTGTACATGATGCAATTACATTTCTGAAACTCAATTTTCTACACTTTCCATCCTTGTATTGAAGATTGTATCCCTTGTAAACCATCTAACCAACACTTAAAAGATTATTCTTCAAGCCTTCCACATATAGGACATCATCAGTATTATACTTACCATAAATAGAAATGCATCCTTTGCCATGGATCACACCAGCTATATTATCACGAAATCTCACAACACCACCATCATACTTTTCCAAGCTCACAAACTTACTTTTATCTCCTGTCATATGATGTGAGCATCCACTATCAATCACCCATTCATCTTTCTCTTCAACTTGAGTAGCTAGGGCTTTCTCCACATTTGTACAACTAGTAGATTCAGTAGATACAAGATTATTTTATTTGATAGCAATAAATACCCATTCATCATCACTTTTGTTTCCTTTGTCAGATTCATCATCTATCACACCTTCATCAGTAGATAGTAACACTTCTTTTGAAATCTAGGCTTGTTATGTCTTGGTTTAGGAGCTCTTTTTGGACACCTTGATGCAAAATGACCTATCTTATTGCAAGAAAAACATTTAAGAGGAAATTTTACTTCATACTTACCTTTTCCTCTCAGTACTCTTTTGACAATAAGTGCTTCCAACTCTTCCAACTCTCTTTCTTCTTCTTCAATCTGTCTGATTTCATCCTCATACTTGAATGCTTTTCTAGATAAGCTCTCACCTAGATCATATCTGTGTCTATCTCTTCTAGAAGTAGTAGCCTTAAATGTACAAATTTAACCTTAGGAAGGGCATCAGTAAATTCACTCAACTCAAAAACTAGTAAGCTTACCAACCAACATATCTCTGGTTACATTTGTTATAGTCTGAAGCTCTTCAATAGCACAAGCTTTGACTTTGTAAGAATCAGGCAAGGATCTAAGCACTTTAGCAACAATCTCAAATTCATCTATGTTTCCACCATCACATCTGATACCACACACAAGTTCATTCACTCTTTCCATAAAAATAGTAATGTTGTCATCATCACCCATTCTAGTCTTCTATAGAGAATAATTTGTTCCATCAAAGCTTGGACTATCCTTCTTGTATGATGCCATCCTGGATCACCTCAAGCTATTAAAATTCTTCCAAGGAACCTACTTTGATACCAATTGTTGGCAACACAAGGGAAAACAACTGAGAGGGGGGTGAATCAGTTGTCATAGAAATTTAAAAATTATTCAACTTATTAACACTAACTCATTCGACTGCAAAATCTGATGAAATTGTCTGACGAAATATGTATAATTTGATGTACCATCGGGTGCTTGTAAAATTTGATGTGTAATTTTCAAAATTTTGAAAGTTTATCCCCGACGTTCGTTGAAATGTTAGTTATCATTTTCTTCAAATTTTTGACAAACATGAAAAATAGAAAAAAATCAAATTGTGGCTGACATAAAGAAAAGTGAGTTCGCGCTTGATTTATTGCGACAGTGTTTTTTCTTTACTTGAGACAGTTTGTGTAGAACTAAGGATGATTTTCTTGGGAAAAAATAGAAAAAATTCAAGAAGATATCGCCAGGTTGAGGGTAGTCATTGTCTTTTTGCAGAATTCAGTTGTGAAGTCAGTTTTGTAGTTCTAGGTTTGAAAATCATATTTTAAAGCAACATCTCATCAAATTTCATTTTTAGAGGTTTAGGGTTTTGAGAATTTCATGTCCAACTTTTGTTGTGTGGAATCACCATAAGATCACAACTAAGGAATATATTCTTGTGACTGTAATTATGTGATCCATAACTCTATTGGTCATGTGGCACAATTGTGCTATAACAAATACATGATGCATTCATGTGTGACCCAAGTTTAATGTGGCTATGTTGTGATAGAAATGAAGGCACTCATATAATATAGTTAATTCAGGTTGTATAATGTAGGTGTCAATCATCATTGGGTGCATTCAAGGTTGTCTCGAATTTAACAGGTTAGGATGTAATTATAGCAAAAAATAGCCTATAACTCTGGTTGATATGCAAAGTGGTTGTGTTATATCAATTATGTAGTGCATTCAAGCACAACCCATGTTTAATGGGCTATTCTAGAGAGTGATCAAGATTTTCTAAACCTTATGAATGTTACTTGACATATATTTGCATAATCTCAAATTCTTTTAGAGGCTTTTGAAGTATCAATGTATCCTATATAGGGTTTAGAATGAGTTCTTTTAATTAAATAAATAAATAAATGATGTATTTCCCTGTAATTAGATAATATGGAGATCTCCTAAATCTGCCCCAACACACTATCCTCTTTGGCACTGTATTCATTACTCCAACTACTAGGGTTTTGCATGTGACATCTTTAATATCTTCATGACCATGGCTTTTAAATAGATCTCAGTCTTTGCTTTAATCCTTTTCATGGTAACCCTTGAGTTCCATAATCCACCTTCAATCTCTTCTAAGAACGTGTCTTAAGCTAGACTGCATAGTATGCATATAAAGCAAGTCCTTCATATATACTAGCAATGTCCTCCATCATACCACATTGTTCCAAACCACCACTCACTGCCTTGCTTAAAATGTTGCCTCCATAAGCACAATAGCATGTTTTAAAATCATGGTTGCCAGTGATTGACCATTAAGGTCACCACTTTCATCATGAAGATGCAATGAGATTTTTGTCTTCAAACTCAAGGCATTATGAAAGATAACATTGTGAATTGTTTGTTGTGTATGATCTGATTTTCTTGCACATTTACTGCTGTGCTAACTTCCTTTAAGACTAGGTGTTACACCCCTCAGCTGCAATCTCAAAACAACTCACTCCTATCACTTGAAGATTCCTTTCATGAGCATCCCTTCTATAAAATCAAACTATGCCTATGGGCGCCTACTTACTACAGGGGACTCATTATTTCATGGTATTGTAGATCTTAAGATCCTTCAACCTTATTGACACTACTTCATAGTCCACAAGGTGTTATTCACTATTCTCTCATCTTTGATGAGTCTCAAAACACTGCTCAAACATGCAATCCACTACCTCCATTATACAATATTAATGGCTAAGAAGAAACATTGAACCTATAATTACCACTGTTACTTCATTTGGATAGTCATTTCCTGATTGCATTTGCCTTGTCTAACACTACCAAAATCATTTGGAAAACCCATAAGGTCAGCAAGGGGGTGGCCTGAAACTCCTTTGTTAAAATCTCCCACTTTACTATACAAGTTTGAGCTTTATTATCTTACATCACTTCCTTTCGACCTCTTTTTGTCACATCTAGTAGTATCATTCTTCTTACTGTAGGTGCATTTACAAATGTCACTAAGCTTCCATGAATTGTGCTTCATTGTGGCTTCTTTTTAGATTGAAGATTTTATTATTACCCTACAATGTCTCAATCTTTCTAGTATTGCAACCTCACTAATCTGCTATGGTTATTGTTTATGTTTCTCCTAGGAGGCCTAGGGGTTTTGTACTAATCATTCTCACCACCAATGCTTTTGTTGCTTTTTTAATAGGGCTCTCTCAATGTTGAGGTCCCTAGGGATAAGCTCATCATAAAAAGTGACATTGCATCTTTAACTAAAAGGATAAATCTGTATTGACATTAGCAATGATGATTCTGACTTGTTGCTCCTTAGGAATGGGTCACTTACTCTTACTAGCTCGCTACCTCCATCGTTGTAGGAAGTTTGCGATCAAGTTCAATACTTTGATTTTAGGAGTCTTAACGGTTGGAAATCATAGTAAAATCAAAATTTAATAAGTTTTGGAATTAACATTTTAAAGTGTTTTTTGGGGTCATTAACTTTAGACTATCTTCTCTTTTGCAGAATTGGTTTGCATGCAAATTTTTTGGTGTAAAATGCTCCAATTATTAGATTATGTTACCTGTCTATGAATAAAAATTATTGGAGTGTGAGTTTGATATTTTTTGAAGATATAAATAGTCAAGCTTGGTAAAGAAAAATCATGTCAGATAATATTAGTCCAGAACAAAATGAAGAGACACTTGATAGATTGTGGGCTAGATTGAAAAGAAAGGGTGATGGGAAATGTTATTGTCCTTGCAATAATTGCAAGGGCTTAAAGACGAGATGACTTTTAATCACAACAGCTGAGAAACATTGTAGGCAGTATGGTCACGTTGAAGGGGGGCATGATTATCATCCATTGGTAAGTTGTTCATTTATATGTGTTTATATTGATTGAATTTGTAAATGTTTATATCATTTTAACATTTTATATATATATATATAATCACTTGATCATGATCATGGTTTATTTGTGTCTATCATTATTATAAAGGTGGGGCTCCCTAGGGAAGATGATATGGATTATCACGGCCCGAAGAATGTGGTTTTGCAAGCGGACGAACATGGAGTTGTGAATATCGCAGATGAAGTTAATGATCCTATGGAAGAAGATGATCATGTGCAAGAAAACACAATTGAAGATGATGGTACAAATACATTGATCCATAACACATTTAGTGGCAGAGCTGATCATGATGATCGAGATGACTTTGATGATGTTCATGATTTACCTGTACTTGAGAAGGCATACAAGCCCCTTTATGAAGGCTCCCAAACAACTCTTCTCTCTGCTGTATTGTTGTTGTTGAACTTGAAGGTTATGAATGGTTTATCAAACATAGCAATCTCATAGATGTTAAGGTATGTCATATATGTCATCTTTTTTCATCTATTTTAATTGTTGTTAGTTCATCACTAGTAAATAAAGGATAAAATATGTACCATTAATATTCTTTATATGAACAAATTATTTTTTGTTGTAGATTGATTGATGAATTTTTGTTACCACCATCAAATATTTTACCTCGCTCATACCGAGATTTATGTGCCATTATGAAAGATATTAGAATGGAGTATCAAGCAATAGATGCATGTCCCAATGATCATATTATATATCATAAACAATAGGAATTTGCAACAGAATTCCAAGAATGTCATATCAGTAGATATCAAATAGATCAACTAACAAAAAAGGTGCCTCGCAAGGTTCTTCGTTATATTCCTATTATTCCACGTATGCAATGATTATTTAGGTGCAAAAGCTTAGCGCAATTTATAGATTACCGTGCATGAAATAGAAGTGGAGATGACATTCTTCGAATGCCTGTGGATGGTTCTGCATTTAGGGACATGGAGGAAAAATTGCCACACTTTAAAAAACCTTGTAATCTTAGGTTTTCATTGGGAGCGGATGGTGTCAATCCATTTGGAGAGTTGAGATCTATTTACTCAGTGTGGCCTATTTTTGTTATCAACAATAACATTCCTCCATGGATGTCAATAAAGAGGGAGCACATAATGTTGTTAATGATTGTTCTAGGTATTTGTTTACATCAATTTTTTTTAAGGTAGTAGCATCTCATTTGTATTATTTGTTGCATAACGACTTATATTTTTTTCATTCAATAGTCATGTACATTAATTTATATATATTGCAGTAAAATTGTTATAATAATTATATAATGTTTATGTTCATTCAACTAGGTAAGTACCAAGTTAAAGATATGAATGTATATATCGAGCCTCTTATCGATGAGTTACTAAAGTTATAGAATGGTGTCACTATGTATGACGTCTCTAGACCAATAGGACAAAGATAATTTCAATTCCATGCAATGCTTGTATGGACAATTCATGATGCCCCAGGGCTAACACATTTTTGTGGTATGTTATAACATTCGAATGCACTTTAACAATATTTAATTTGATGAAGTAGATATCATGCATGTTTTTAAAATAATCTATTAATTATATATAATTAAAAAAATTGGCATATTTAATCCAATTATATATGATCTTGCAGGTCTTCAAACAAAGGGAAAATTTGCATGTCCAATTTGTGGTCCAAAGATGAAATCTCGTTATTCAACAAGTTTAGGAAAGCAGGTGTTTGATGAGTATAGGCACTTCCTCCATATAAATCATAAGTATCGAACTACTGAAAAATATTTTTTCAATGGGAAAGAGGAGACTACATCAAAACCACGAAGAATGACACCTTTCCTATGGAAGTTGGAATATAATAGAATTAATTTTCAAGGTTATACATCGGATCAAATTGCTTATCTATCATATATGATATGTTTTGAATTTATATTTTTATGTTGTGTTGTGTTTACTCATGTTGTAATTGACAATGATTGTTGTTGTTAATTTGTTTAATTGATATGCTTTATGAAGGTCGTCAAGGCATTAATGGTCAGCTTTCACAGGGACTGAAAAGTTATCCCAAACAATTTAGTAGGTTTCCCTACTATGAGTAGCTACAAATTGTGCATTTGTTTGATACAATGCATATCGGAAAGAATATAACATAAAGGTTATGGAAAATATTGGATGGAAGGCATGACAAAGAAAAAACTGTGAAAATTTGTAGTGACATTCAGGAAGCCAAACATGCAATGAAAAATTTCATTCAATTAAATAGTGATGGAGACCAAATTAATATAATTGCTCTTCCTTGGTTATTAACAGAGCAAAAAAGAAATGCTATAAAAGAAGTCATACAAAAAATTTGATTTCCCATAGGATTTGTTGCAAACATAAACAATATAATAACAAAGAAAGGTGAATTTGGGTCAGGGATGAAAATGCATGATTGGCATACCTTCATTAAGGTAATTATTCTAGTATATTATATACACTTGTATAATGCATGTACTTTTCAGTGTATTGTGTTTACTAATTTTGAAAAAATAATGAAAAGATCATTTTATAATTGTTTTACGTTCTACCTCTATCTCTCCCAGACAAATTTGACAACAATGCCAAGCAAGTTATATATGATCTTGGAAAATACATGAGGTAAGTAGCGAGATTTGTTCAATTCATTGTATACATCTTATAATTTCTATTTGTTTTACTTGTTATGTAATATACTGTATATTTTTGTTAAATCTCATTAATATATTTGTTCCTTGAATCACTAGTAGATGGTTGTCATCTAAAAAAATTCATAAAGAAGATATAAATTATTGGAAGAGAAAAATTCTTCGTCTAATGTGTGAAATGCAAAAGTGTCTACCTTCAACATTTTTCAATGCACAAGAACACTACCTCATACACCAAGTTGAGGAGATTGAATTGTGTGGACCTATACACACAAGGTCAATGTGGATGGTTGAGAGGCACTTGAAATTTTTGAAAGCTTTGGTTAGACAAAGAGCACATCCTGAGGGTTCTATGGTGGAGGGATATATGGTATACCAGACCATGCTGTACATTAGTGAATATCTTCCTAAGTTTGCAGCAAAGATCTATGTAGATTGCATTTGGGATCCCAACTCCATTAACAAATTTGAAGGGGAGTACCTAATGGGGAAAGGTAGATTGAGGAAAGTGAGAGGTAATTATAAGATAGTCATGGAGATTAATTGGAATACATTTTACATATGGTTTTTATGTATATTGTACTTATTTAATTTTTAATCTTCAATATACATCAATTATAAATTAAGGTCGTATACTATGGTATTTAACTAATTATACGTCATTTGTGAATTTCAATTTTTTTTGATACAGTTGGTCGAAAGTGGGATGCACTACATTTGTACATCACCAACATTCTTAATTGGATGACGATATGGATTGAACAATGTCAACAATCTGGTCATGCATTAACATGGGAAGGTGTGGCTTCATTGGTTAAAGAAGCTCATCGTAATGGAGATTCCAATGTTACACAAAGGAAAATTGATTTAGAATATGGTTTAAGAGATAAATAGGTACGTATAAATATATTAATCACCCATATTATTTAATTATTTTTAAGTATATTGATGTATATATATGTTGATATTGTTTTCTTTGCATACATTTAGCCAAGAATAAATATGTTTATCAACTGATGATATTGCAATAATTTTTACGTGTTTGACATATTGTAGGTGAAACACCACAAGGCTATGTGGTACAATGGTCGTAAATTTTGAATCAAAATGTTGGATGACATGAAGAAAACTTGTGATTCTGGTATAACTATAGTTTTTCAGGTGACTAATGTTTCATCTAGAAGTGACATACATCCAAAAGTCTCAAAAAATTGATACTATGGGATTTTGGATGATATACTTGAGTGTGACTTTAAGTCCTTCAGATTAATTTTGTTCGTCGTCCTATGGTACAAGCTACGATTGAATGAAAATGATTCTGATAGAACTGTTATTGAACATAATAATGGATTTACCATGGTTAATACAAGGTTGATCGAGTGAGCTGGAAATGAGCTCTATGTTCTTCCAAGCCAATGTGAGCAGGTATTTTACTCAGAGGTTCCAGGTAAACTAGGTTGGTCATTTGTTGTTAGACATGATCCAAGAGGAAGGCCGATAAAGTATAATGTGGTGGAAGAAGAAGATACTGAAGAACTAGAAGATGATGTAGATGATGATTAGGATCAACAGTTAGTTGATGATGTCCCTAACGAAGATGTCGAAGAGGAGGAATTAGATCATGATGATGTAGGAGTTAATGTTCATGAAGATGATATCCGTGTGGATGATAACATTATCAAAACTAATATCGATGACAATGATGATGATATGACCAATCCTTACAATGTCAAATCTGGATCGGATGATACAGACAAAGAGTTAGATGAAGAAGAAGATCAATGACATTGAAATGTATAAGTTATGCGCTTATATTATCTATTTGATATTAATTTCTTGATAGAATTATATTTGAATTATGTGGTTACATAATTAATTCATGATGTTTTTAATTTTTATGTCATTACATAATTAATTTAATGATGTACTTTTTAATGTTTGAAAGGTCAAAAAATTAAAACATTTCAATAGTGATGTTAACAACCTTGAAATTAGTGTGTTTTATGTTTCATGTGATCAAAAAAGATTAATCAGTCAGTTGTAGAGGTGGTTGTTTAGAGGTTGACATGTATGTTGTTTCTTTTTACAATGTAACCAAGTTTGTCTTCTAATCTACCTATGGAATTGCCAATTCCAATTGAAGGAAGCTTGAAGGACCTGGACCAACTGACAAGGACTTTAAAAGCCTCCTACACTTCGGGCTCTGCAAGACCCGAGAGGGTGATCCCTTAATATGTTTACAACCTCTGCACCATTATTATAAACATTAATAATAGCAGATGATCTCACTTAATAGCTCAACACGATAAGATAATATCAACTAGAATTGGCTATTCATAGACAATATCAACTATCTGGAGCATGAGATAACTAAACACAATCCATTGTATAAGATAGTCAATGATTTTCAATTTGTAGCAAGCTCTAGGCAAAGACAAAGAAATAATGAACTACACTAATAATTACAACTTAGATTAGTGCCATATATCCATTGCAGGAGTCAAATACATAAGCATCTAGAGGTTTATAACTGATTTAATACATCACATATAAGATCCCTGACAATATTGCATTACAATTTCATTAGTATGCATTCTAACCCAGGACTACTTATCAAATCCTTTTACAACACATACCCGCCTATAATCCCATTCAAGCATTTTAATTAATTCCTTGAATTAAAGATAAAATTGAATCATACACACCACAACAGTGAGATGGATAAAACAACCCTTAATTATTTCATTCAAAGTTCAGATATGCATGTACAACGGAGAGACATGAGCTCGAATTTTCATTTCAACTCAAATGCTAGTACTGTTATACAACATTAATTCTCTATGAACTCAAAACCTGTTATAGAATGACTCAAAACCTAAATTGCATTTCTATAAAACCATCGGACTTTACAATTCGCTCTACAACTTCACTTAGACTCGACAAAAATTATCTAACTTGCTAACCCGTACTTCTGGCCTTGAAATCCTTCTTATAGAAAATGAAGGAGCAAACAAGCACCGGGCCAAAAAGTATACCTATCACCAGTTAGTTGGAGCACCTGGTGATATTCCAAAATTTGTTACAACAACCACCACCTTGAAAATAATTCTTGTTCATCATATCAGCTGAGGAATGTTGATGCAAAAAGCTACAAGAAAAACGCACCGAGAAAGTCATCAACACAAAATTGGAACCATTGCAACTGCAACATCTAATCTGCCACCTGTTAGTAGTTCACTCCTTTTAATCCTCCTTAGTCAAATATTTAATTACCCAATTTTGGTACTCATCATTAGTTGGCTAGTCAAAATTAATTACCTCATCCATCTTGGTATTATAAGGTGTATTTTACCACTACCTGATTCACATCCCTTTCAAAAGATTCCAAAAATGAGCCGGTACTAATGATTTTTTCCATATAGCTCACCAAAAAATCATAGTATGAGTCATCACAAATTGAATTGATTTGTTCATTGATGGCCTCACTTGCTTAATCCTGCCATTGTTGAAATGACCTAATTTTCCCTTGCTCATCAATTATATTAGGTAACAATGTGTTACCCCAATCATTGAAATTCTTCACTAGCTCCCTAATCTTCCTACTCAAGTCATCTGGTAAGGTCTGAAAACCTTGCAATGATTTTACTAACACATGAGTAGGATTTAATGATTAGGGCCTATTATTTATATTAAACCTTGAGGCCTTATACATGATATCCAGATCACTAGCCCTAGGGATCCAATTTTCAATTATTGGTATCTCTACTTCCTGATCCCTATCAATATTCTTTATTGCTTCTAACAACAAAGAATATAAAGAATGTATAGATAGAAATTTTCTATCAACCTTTTCATTTAAATGCCTCAAAATAGTAGTAACAATTTCCTTTTGCTTTAAGAGAGATCTATCCTGAATTTTCTTTAATGATGCCTGCAATTCATCAATTTTTTGTAAGAGCTACTTCTTTGTAGGATCGACAGAGCACTCTATTTCTTCTTCAACTTCCTCTAAAGAAAGGGTGAGGATAGGATTCTAACTGGGAGATCCTGGTGTGGAAACAATTGGAGAAGTAGGAGGCACTAACCCTGCTGTGGAAGGTAATGCACTGGTTCCTGGAGCACTTGATGTCTCCCCAATTTGCTTATACCTAAACCTCTCCACTTCAGTTTGCAACTCAACATTTTTCTATTGCATCTTGCTGTACTCCTCAATCAAAAGGTTATATTTTTCCATTAAGCTCTTCCTTTAAGCTTCCTCCCTTTCAGCAGTCTTTTGGGCCAATTTGGCCACATTCACAGTCAAATTAGTGGCCTTAGTGGTTGAGGTCTCTGAAGCTCTCTTTATTATCGATCCTCCCTTGAAATTTGGATTAATATCAGAAACATATGGTTTTCTCCCTTGTGGGGCCAATGCCCAAATTACCAGAGTTTCATATTCCTCACTGAAAGCAGAGTTTTGCAATGTTGCCTTGACCTCTTCTTTAGAGTCTTGAAAGGGATTCTTAGACTTCATAATAGCATTAAAGGCTACTACATCTACAATGTCCCATTCAGGTAGAATTAATACACCAGTCTGACTCACCAGTTTTCTTCCTTTTTTAGGAGTGATGTTCTTGAATTCTTTCATTAATTCAGTTTTTACCTCCTCATCATTCTCCTAGTCTGACTTGTCAGGCCTTAGTTATTTTCTCTGGCTACATTTATCTTGATACTCTTCAAACTTTATCCTCCATACCAATTGCAAGAATACATGAGTTTTTACAAATGTATTGTCATCTGGAAACTCTTTGCATGCCTCCATTCTCACATTTTGTACACTTTTACCTTTCATATCTAAATTAGATAAAACTAATTTAGCTGGCCTAGGAGGGGAAGGCATACCAACTTGCATGTCTTGATCAGTAACAATAATCTCATCCATCAGATCCTCTTGTGGTTGATCAATTCTTTGCCTCTTAGGGCTTGGCTCAGATGGTGGTGATGAGGGATTGTCTTTGGGTGATGATTCTAAATCAATAATTTTGATTTCCCTAGGCACTTTAAATTTTGGACTTGGTTGTGGAGGCACTTTCATAATTTGTTTTCCTTTTCTTTCCACTTCTTCTTCATCACTGCTACTATCCTTTTTCCTCTTGAAAATGGGCCACCTTTCCATAGGCTAGTATGTTGGACTTGTTTCAATTGGTCTGGCACCTTGCTCTTGTACACCCAGACTCAATTCTAAATTTACCTTTTTTGTCCTCAATGTGCCCATAATTTCCTTGAAGTTTCCCATCAGAAAATCAATTTTCTTATGGTGGGGATTGAACTCCAATAGTGGATCATATTTTAGATCCATTTTGTGCACAACATCTAGTAGCTTACCATAATCTATCCATTTCTCCTTGTTCAACTCCTGTCTATTCAAATCAAATTCATTTCTAATCAAGTCTTCAGGGAAATTGAACTCATGCACAAATTTTCCAACTTTTATTCTTTGTTTGAAAAGAGAAACGAAACCCTCAGGATCATGTTGCCACTTTGGTCCACACCTCAAATGGTAATCATCAAAGAAATTATCAAAATGCATCCAGCCTCCCTTTGAAAATACAAAATCAGACACCACTGTATAATCTAGGAAAAATGTTCCCTTACCCCTTCCAGTGAGGTTGTCCTCATGAATACAACATATCTACCACATAACTTATGAAAATCCCACTCTTGGTGGCACATTGTATGGCAGTATATGAGGGGCTCCCTGGAAACCATATACTCTCAAGACAGTGTTGACTGGGTATGGGATAATGTCACCCCAGTTATAGTAAACCTTCAATTATGGCTTCCTCTCCTTTGGCTTGAGGAAATCATGTAATTCCTTATGGATCCTAGGTATATTCACCATTAATCTAGCCCTTAATCTGGAAGTAAAATAATTATCAAATTTCACATAACTAGTGCTTTCCTTATTACAAGATAAATCTACAGCCCATATCTGTATTGGCAATCTTTCTCCATCAACTGATTGCCTTAATTTCATCCTCTCAGAGAAAAATTCAGCATTCTTAAACAAAAAAATATGCATTAGCATAGAATACCAAAAGAATTGATTACTGGTATCATTGTTTTGCAGCTTTGACAGCCCTTCATGCATCCTCTCAGCCAAGAAAGAAGCAAATTCATAGGTCACATAGAAGTTAGGGTGTTGTATTTGCACCCCCATGAACATATAAGCAATGGGTATTACCGTACCAGGACTGAAACCCAAAATCTAACATAAAGAATAGAAAGTGGCCAGGAAATGGTTTGCAAAACAATTTAATTTGAAAGGTTTCTGGTCATTGTGGCTGATATGAAATTTTGAACCTCTTTCCCTAGCCAGATGAGGTGGAAGCAACCTTGCTCTAAAAAGAGATTTCAACTTTGCATACTCTTGCTTGATTTCCTCAAGGTTGATAGGAACCGAGTCTTCGCTCGATTCACTCAAGTCAAAAATATGTTGGACCTCTTCTTTGTTAATGCTCAATAGAACCTTTCCATCATTGTCCCTGATTATCCATGTAACAGGGTCATATCTTGCAGCCACTGCCCTAAGCAGGTCTACATCAGGGAATACATTTGGTACCACCAGCTTCCCCATATCATACATCCATCCATTTGAAAAAGGGTGAGGAAAATTCCTCTGTCCGTACCACAATCTGAACAGTTCCAAGCTAGTGAGGGGAACCCTAGCATCGACAATGTTGGAGCAATTATACACTAACCCTTCCCCTAAGATTTTCCCTCGCATTAGGACCAATCCCTTCCTCCTATCATTTGTTGACAAGGGAAATTGATCTAAGAAATCATCATACAGGTTTCATTTCAAATATTCAGTATGGCAAGAATGTTGCTTGGGTGGTGCCATCTCAGACAAACTAGGGCTTCTTTACAATGTTATAATTCAGCTAGCTAGGACTAACCGGAGATAGAAAATTACAGGACAAACCACTGCAATTTCTCACAACTATAATTAAACTATAGCCCTAACACATTCATCAACAAGCTCACAGCACATCCAACTAATCCTTTCCCAAATTCAAATGCAAAATGACCGAGAGGCACAAAAAATAAACTCATGACTTTGTTTGCAGAACTCCCAAATTCTGGCTGCAGAAACTCACAATTCTACCTTCGGCTCTAAAATTGATCTGCAAAATAGTTGAATGCTTTGTGATACAGACCAAGTAGGAAAATTGATTTTATTGTTGATCAAATCACACCAGCAAGTGTCTCATCGGCCATTAAAGCTCAATTTCGCGCTGCACGAATGACTCTAACCATATTTGATGTAGATTTAAATTCAAGCTGTCGATTCTTTAGCTTGATCAAATCATTGACAGCCACCTTCAAAACAAGCCGACACAATTGCCAACACGGTGATAAGGGGCCCACCTTACCATACACTATTAAGGAAGTCCACATGGCAGTTTCCTACGATATCACAATCCTAAAACTTTTGATTGTGCGATGGTGGGCAACCATTGATCCTGAGCATTAATGATCTCGTTCCTTTAACACAGTCACCAACCATATTGTTAACCTTCGAGCAGCTTTTCCAGTGAGATTATAACATATCCGCCAATTTAGAACATGTGCATCTCAAGAACACTTTAGTAATCTACCACTTAATACATTTAAAGTTGGCTAGTGTTTCCTTTACTCTTTAGGCTTCATCGGATGAGACACGTGGCACCTGCCCGTGATTTCACAATCAACCCAAGCACCATTGCGGGATGGTGGGGAACGACTCAGATCAAATGACAGTTGGTCACTGATAGCACAAATTTGATCCCCCAGATAGGATAGGTGGCGCCTGCTCGTGATTTCATGATCCTTAAATTCCTAATCACGGGATGGAAGACACTGTTGATATCTGCAGGAAATAGATCAACGACAACACTAAATCAACCCTTGCAAAATAAAACATTCATTAAAAGGAGAAGTGGGCATTACTAGGTAGATGACAAACAACAACATAAGTTGTTTTAAAAATGATGAAGCACGGGGTTATCCAAGACTTAGGGAAAAATAAAACCCAGCGAAGGAGATAAAATTAAAACAAAGGGGCTTAGCCTAGATGAGTCGATAAGACATAAGTCATTTTAGAACCCTTGAAAAAGGTAATAGCAAAAAAGATCCCAACCCAGGCGTAAAGTAAACATAAGGGTTTTACATATAGGAAAAGCTAAAACCCCAACCTTAGGAATTTTCCAACACCATGAAAGACCAGAGACATAAGGCAAAGCAATTTCATCCCCCAGAAGGACATGTGGTGCTTTCCCACGATATTGCAATCAGTAAAAATCTTGTAGCTTTCGATCATGTGATGGCGGGAAACTGTTGATATCCGAAGGCAATTTGATCAACGGTAGCGTGAATTTGATCCCTTCTGCAAAATAAAACATTCATTAAAAAGGATGAGAAGACATCATTAGGCCAACAATAAACAATGACATAAGTTGTTTTTAAAAGATGAAACACGGGGCCAACCAAGACTTAGGAAATAAAACCCTATGGAAGAAATAAAGTATTAAAATCAAAGTTGGGTTTTAATTTTAATCCGGTGACGTAAGCCTAAGCCATTAACTCCAGTGGTCATGTCACCGATGGCTTAGCCAAAGCCTTTCATTAAATACTAACCGTGCAATGTGTAGGTTTTTCAGATTTGAAGATATGGGAGAAGATCTCGATCGTACCCCACCAACTCATAGACCTAAGGTGTTGCCCTGTTATTTGACACGAGGTCAACAAAAGGAAGATGTGAGTCCTGTATGGAATGTGGGGCCCAATCTCCACTATTGAGCTCATAACCCATGGTTTTAAATAGACAACCAAGATCAAAAGCTAATGTAAATCTCTATTGTTCCCTACTAGCTCGCAAGAGGAAGATGAAGGTTGGTTAAAAGCCGCGAGGTCAATGAGATTATGATGCATAGCTCTAGCCATTTAGTTTGCAAAGTGCATAGGACCTGCCGACATGGTAGTTGGTTTCTGAAATGGATTAATGTTATTGGTCATGAGGAAGGTGAACGATGCTTTGTTGGATGTCAAACCGAGTTAGCTCGAGATAAACCGTTTGATCTGCCAACTCTTTAGGAGATCAGTGGGTAGTATTCAAAGTTGGAAAATGACACATGGTGGTCATTTTATCATACAACTGGTGAAGCATTAATGAATTATTCCTTGCTTGTGTAGTCACGTCGATCTCAATCTATGTGAAGATGTTGTTGTTGGCAATCATGAAGGGTGATATGTGGATTCTCATGCAACTCAAGTTAAACGATGATAATACATACGCCGCCAAATTGCCATGTTTGCACATGCATTTTTACTAAGCATTGATGAAGGTTGCCATTACCTCGCACAATAAATACAAGAGGAATTAACTACTAATAGTGTTATTCTTGTAGCAGTTAGAGCACTTTGTGGGCTGAGTCTAATCAAGTTTGAGTGCTTGTCTAATCGACAAGAGAAAATGAGTAAGTCAGTAAGGAGTTCTATTCATTTGAGCTCACAAAAGCTCGGTCCTGCTATTCAGGAAGGTGCTTTGGTTGACAAGCCCAGGCTTGTGCCCGCTAGATGTAGTAGAAGGTTGCAATTCCAAGACATTGCTGCTCAACTGGTAGATGACAAAGGCAAGCAGTCGGTGTTCTCTATTACTAGTGTCGATAGGAAAATAAGGTATGGGAATGGCTCCTCTAGATGCCAACACTCACCCATTGACCTTACGAGCAACACTTATGATGATGTAACCGAGACCAACTCTGAATACTGTCGATATTTACCTCACTTCAATCACGGTTTTCCCTCTGATGAGGAAGTGATATATGTGGTGCCATTGGCTATTAAAACCCCAAGCGGATGGACTAGAACTGTATTGGGCAAGGACAAGAATGAAGAGGAGGCTGAGGGTCTATCGTATTGGGCAACAACTAGAAGCGGGCGTGTATATCAGGGTCTAAGTGTTGGTAAGGGTAGGGTGGCAGGTAAATAAGAAATTGTAGTGCCTTCATGGCAATTTGGTTGCTTGGTTTTTTTGCGTGGATAGCGACAAAGGGGATTTTGATGACAATTTGTGTTCCTTTTTCTGATGGTAGTTACAACTGTAGCTTTCCCCAGTTCATGCACTATGTTTTGCAGATTCAACGTGTGGGAAGTTTTGAAATGAAAGTCAAATGCAATGGAGATTTTGTTCAAATGAAAATTTGTGGTGAAATTCATTTGAGCCCAAAGCTTGTTGTTCCCTTGTCATATAAAAGGGAATTCAAGGCTCATTTGTAGGGAGAGAACTGATGAAAGATCTAGCTAGGTTTTGAGTTGAATATATGGGTAGAAAGATATCCGTCCTCTGATGAGGAAGTGATATATGTGGTGCCATTAGTTGTTAAAACCCCAAGCGGACAGACTAGAACCATATTGGGCAAGGACAAGAAAGAAGAGAAGGCTGAAGTTTCCTCTCCTCCTCTAGCAACAACTAGAAGTGGGCATGTATACTGGGTTTTGAGTGTTGGTAAGGGTAGGGTGGTGGGTAAATAAGAAGTTGTTGTGTGGGATGTAAAATTTTGTGTTGTTGATGTTGTTGTTGTTGGTGGTGTTGGTTTTGCGTGTAGCACATTTTGATGTCGATTGTGTGCCTTCGTGGCAATTTTGTTGCCTAGTTTTTTTTTGTGGATAGTGACAAAGGGGATTTTGATGACAATTTGTGTTCCCTTTTCTGATGGTAGTTACAACTTTAGCTTTCCCTAGTTCATGCACTATGTTTTGCAGATTCAACATGTGGGAAGTTTTGAAATGAAAGTCAAATGCAATGGAGATTTTGTTCAAATGAAAATTTGTGGTGAAATTACATTTGAGCCCAAAGCTTGTTGCTCCCTTTTCATATAAAAGGGAATTCAAGGCTCATTTGTAGAGAGAGAATTGATGAAATCTCTAGCTAGGTTTTGAGTTGAATATATGGGTAGAAAGATAGGAATAGAATAGATAGCATGTTTTGAGTTTTGGATGAATATATGAAAATTATCTTAAATTGTATGCAGATATGACTTATAAGCATGAATAAACATATAATCTCTAATATATTTTCTCTTATGTGGATTCGAGTGAATTTTTGAATGAAATGTTAATTACGTTAAGTTATTCTTTGAGAATTTGTTCAATTGTGTGTCTATGTTTTTGCTTGATTCAAGAAAATCAATTAAATGCTTTTCTAAATTGAGTCATAAGTTTACAATTATTTACAAAGGATTTGATAAGTAGTATCAGAGAATTGAGCTCCATAATGCAAGGTATTATATGAGTAGTCCATTCTATTAAATTCTGCCATTTCTCAAGCAATGTGAAGGGTAACTAAATATTTAACTCATGAAGAATAAAAAGAATAATATGTAAATGGGCCACCTACTCAATTTCTTAATCTCTCCCCTTAACCCTAAACCCTAAAACCTTAAAACCTAAACTCCTTAAACCTCTAATTCTCTAATTCTTTTTAACCCTCCTTCCCTTTATCTCTCTCTCTCTCTCTCTTCAACTCTCCCTCATAGCACCACTCCTCTCTGGTAGGTCTCTCTCTCTCACCTACCTACACTCACTCACTCACTCACTTACTCACTCAATCTCAAGTCTCTCCTCCTACTCCCTTCTCCCTCCTTAGGTCTTTTCTCTCACTCACTCACTCCCCTACCCATAACCCTAAACTCCTTAACCCTAAACCTCTACCCTCCACTCTCTCTCTCTCAAGTCTCCCTCCTACCCCCTCTCCCTCTCTCGCCCTCCTCCTCACTCACTTTCTATCTCTCTCCCTTCTACCCTTAACTCCTAAACCTAAACCTTTTTAACCATTAAACTATAAACCCTCTACCCTCTATCTCTCTCCCAGTACTTGTATCATGACCTTGATTCAACCATTGCTCTTCTTTTTTTATGTGTAATAAATACACAGTCTCCTCGTTTTATCTTTATTGGACAACCACCTGTCACATATGTGGGTGACCTAACAACTCACGTTCCTATGTGATTTGTGATTGTCCAATAGGGTTATGGTGAGAGGGGCTTGACAACAACTTGAAATACTTCCTCATTGTTTAAAAGATGCATAATTGAACTTGATGCATCTATGAAGTCACTTCCTTTATAAACAGATCATGGATCTCTTAAGAAGATTGAAGGGACATAGTATGCTGTATCTTTTGAATCAGCCCTTTCCTCGTCTCCTCAGTTGCCTTATGTTCCTTCCTATCTTGTCTTATATTACTAGTCTTTATGGTATTGGGAAATCCTAAGTTGGGATTCTTATCTCGACTGAATCCTCTATCTCTCCCTCTAACGGTATATAACCCTAAACCCTAAACCTCTTTAACACTCTAAACTCCAAACCCTTAAACCTCTGTGATTCTCTCTACCTCTACCCTCTCTCTCTCTCACCTTCTCCTCCCACCCCTCTCCCTCAGCTTTAGGTCTTTTATCTCCATTCACTCACTCCTCTATGTGGCCCTCCCCACTCCTTAAACCCTAAACTCCTAAACCCAACTATAAACCTTAAACCCTTAACCCTTAAACTCTATACCCTTAAACCCTCTACCTCTACTGCTTAACCCTCTACCCCCTTTATCTCTCTCCCACTTCTCCCTCTTTCCTCCTTCTCTCTCAAGTCTCACCCTCCCACCCCTTCTCGGCCTCTTAGGTCTCTCTCTCTCTCACTCTTCTTATCTCAATTCTCTACCCTCTACCCTTAACCCTCTACCCCTCTTATCTCTCCCACTCCCTCCCTCTTTCCCCTCTCCTCTCCCCAAGTGTCACCCTCCCTCTACCCCCTTCTACCTCTCTCTCACTCTTATCTCCATCCCCCACCTTAACCCTACTTTCTACCCTCTACCCTTAACCCTCTACTCTCTATTCTCCCACTCCTCCCTCTCTCTCTCTCACTTAATCCCTCTATCTCTCTCCTCTACCCATAACCCTAAACCCTTAACCCTAAACCCTAAACCTTTAAACCTCTCCACCCTCCTCAATTAACTCACTCTCTCTATCTCTCTCCCCTCTACCCTTAACCCTAAACCCTAAACCCTTAACCCTTAAACTCTAAACCCTTAAACCCTTAACCCTTAAACTCTAAACCCTTAATATTAGGAGTGTATTAAAACATTATAAAAGTATAAATTTTTGGAGTTCTATTAGGAATTGAATGATAAATGACGATGAATGGGAAAATCTAAGACACTTTAATATTTTCAACTAAAAATTTAGAGCTCAATTAGGATTAGTGTTCACTTAGGGTTAGGTTTAGGGTTCAATTAATGCTCTTGTCAATATCTCCCTCTCTATATTTTCTTCCCTATATTTTACCTTTTGTCTCCTTAAGTGTGCAATGGGTACATTAAAGAGGTCGTAAAGGAGAATTATCATATCTTTAATCAAATGGCATGCTACCTTGAGCATAACTCCCCAAGGACACATGCCATCCCTGGATTGTTGACATGAAACAACCAATCAAAATTTAGTTTCTCTCTCTCATATTAATATATATTACTATTATATTAAATATATATTATATTAATTATATTTTGTATTATATAAAAATATACTTATTAATAATAAGTTGAATAATTATATTATTTATTATGTAAAATATAGCTAATATATACTTAACTACATTGTAGAATATTAAAACCTAGCTAAATGGCGCCAAAAATTTTGAACTTAATTAACATACTGTAAAACCTAACAAAACCAGGTTGTAGCTCGTCAAATTGGAGAAGTGAAATGTCAATTCCAGTGCCGAGGAAGATTTTGGAGTACTAAAAAAAAGGTCAATGCTAGCACCGAGGAAGAGTTTGGAGTAGTGAAAACGAGGTCAATGCCAGTGCCGAGGAAGAGTTTGGAGTAGTGAAAACAAGGTTAATGCCAGTGCCGAGGAAGAGTTTGGAGTATACCAGCGCCGACGAAGAGTTTGGAGGAATGAAAACAAGGTCAATATCAGTGTCAAGGAAGAGTTTGGAGGAGTGAAAACAAGGTCAATACCAGTGCTGAGGAAGAGTTTGGAGTTAAAATAAGGTCAATACCAGTGCCAACGAAGAGTTTGGAGGAGTGAAAAAAAGGTCAATATCAGCGTCGAGGAAGAGTTTGGAGGAGTGAAAACAAGGTCAATACCAGCACCAAGGATGAGGTTGAGGGCACTTAGGGAAAATTGATGACCAAGGGGCAATGAGTACTGTAAGTTTGGCACCCCCATTCTCTTTAACCTTTAATTTTCATGCCTAGTTTCCAAAGATCTTCTTGTACATTGGCACCCCCATTCTCATAAAATGGTATAAGATAAGACAAAAAAAAAATAGCTTAGTCTTTCACATTTTATCCACCAGCCTCAGGTCTGGAAAACTCCCATAATCTACCCACATCTTGCTTGGAGGTTTAATATTTCATCACACATAGCCTTCATCGCATGAATCTGAAGCAATTGTAGACATAGCCCAAGTATATGCTAGGCTAAGGTAGATCTAATGAATGGAAATAGAGGCATACAATTCTTCTTTAATACCTCCACCACAAACATATACAAGGTGTTGGTTGTTTTTACGGTAAGCAGGTTGATCTTCTAATCTACCTATGGAATTGCCAATTCCAATAAAGGGAAGCTCTTAGGACCTGGACCAACTGACGAGGATTTGAAAGACCTCCTACACTTTGGGCTCTGCAAGACCCATGAGGGTGATCCCTTAATGCGTTTACAACCTTTGCACCATCATCATAAACAACATCAACAACAACAGATAATCTCATTTAATAGCTCAACATAATAGGATAATACCAAATAGAATTGGTTTTTTTATCAATAATATCAACTATTTGGAGCATGAGATTTAACTACAACAACATTTCACAGTATAAGATAGTCATTGATTTGTAATTTGTAGCAAGCTCTATGTAAAGGAAAACAAATATTGAACCATACGAATAAGTACAGCTTAGATCAGTGCCATATATCCATTGGAGGAGTCAAATTTATAAGCATCTAAGGGTTTATGACAGATTTAACACATAACATATAAGATCCTTGATAACATTGCTTTACAATCTCATCAATATGTATTCTAACCTAATACTACTTATCAAATACTTATACATAACATATCCACCTACAATCCCATTCAAGCATTTTAATTAATTCCTTGAATTAAACCTAAAACAAGAATCATACACACCACAACAGTGAGATGAACGAAACAACCCTTGATCATTTTATTCAAAATTCAGATATGCTTGTACAATGGAGATACATGAGTTCGAATTAATCATATCAATTCAAATGCCAGTACTGTCATAAAACATCAAATCCCCATGAATTCAAAACCTACTATAGAATGACTCAAAACCTAAATTGCATTTTCCCTAAAACCATCAGACTTTACAATTTGCTCTGTAACTTCATCTAGAATTGACCAAAAATATCTAGCTTGCTAACCCGTACTTGTAGCCTTGAAATCCTTCTTATAGAAAAAGAAGGAGCAAACAAGCATTGGGCCAGAAAGCACACATGTCACCAGCCAATTGGAACGCCTTGTGATATTCCAAAAAATTGTTACAACAAAAATCTCCCCAGAGAATCTTCTTGTTCATCATGCCCGCTGAGAATGGTTGATGCAGCAAAAAAAAACTTCAAGAATTTCGTGCCTAGACTGTCACCAAAAAAAAAAACTGGAATATGTTGTAACTGCAACAGCTGATTTGTCAACCGTTAGCAACCTACCCTTTTCACTCTTCCTCAGTTAAATATACATTTACCCATTTGGTACTCTTCATCAGCCCAATCAAAATTGATCACCTCATTCACCTTGACACTATAAGGTTTGTACTTAACTACCACCGATTCACTTCTCTTTCAAAAGACTCCAAGAATGAGCTGGTGCTAATGATTTTGTCCATACAACTCACCAACAAATCATAATCTGAGTTACCCTATTTTTGAGGGTTTTGTAGTCAAAACATGATATAAAGGGGCTCTTACACTTTTTGTGATTAATGTAGCTTGTGTAAGAGGCCCCATGGATACTGTTGTAATTGTAGGATGCATGAATAGGGCGTAGGATGATAAATAAAGAAGGTATAGCTTCTGTCCTCAATAATTTTGTGAAGAAAAGTATGTGAAATGAGAGGTTCAAGCCTAGGTTTCAACAAAAAATGTATGGGAGATCTGATTTTATGAGTTTTTATCCATGTGCAGACATAATGGGTTGTTTCTAAACACTGAATATAAATGATACACACACACACATGCACATATATATATGTATGTATGTATGTATGTATGTATGTATGTATGTATGTATGTGTATTTTTAAATGTAAATGTAAATGCAATTACTGGATGCTCTCCTAGAACAAGAAATGCAACATATCATTAAAGAAATCTATATCTATGTATATAAATGTGTATTTCTAAATGCAAGTGTAAATGCAAAGAGCTTATGGTTTTGTAGAGTTATAGATACAACATATCCATAAATTAATGTATTTGAAATTCTAAAGTCTTCAACACATATACTATGAAATCGATCAAACTATTAAACTACATGAGAAATAAATGAAAATAGTAAATGCATATGTATGTGTATTTGTAAATATAAGTGTAAAATAAATAAGAATAATGAAAATTATAAAAGAATACAAGGAAATGTCTCCTCCCTTCTTGGTAGTGATAACCTCCTCCACACACAACCCTTAAAAATTATGAATAGAGGAATATAACTTTGAAGAACTCAAAGTTGATTCTCTCCTACCTGATGCAATTAGTCATTTTATCCTTACAAATATTTATAGTGATTACTAGAGGCACATAAACCAATTCTTCATAATAGAAGAATTTGATCATACTTTTCCAATGATGGCATTATGAGAAAACCTTAGGTTAAATGAACAATTCCTAGCTAAGTTCTTTAAATCATGTCCAACCATATAAGAGAAGACCGCTAGTATGTGTACCTAGATACCATGGAGAAAGGATAGTCTTTGGGCTCTTTCATCAATCATCCTACCTTAAAACATACCAAAAGTCTCCTAGCAATTAGACATAGGAAGATTTAATATGACTTAAAATTTTTTTATTGCCAAAGCGTAAACTTATGATGAATTAACCAGGCCTAGTACACACTCCCTCCCCATTAACCACTTAGACATATGGAAATTAAATGTAATTTTTCTGCTATTTTTAGTCATGTAGGTGTCCAATAAACCACTTGGTGGTGTTTCCCTTCAAGTTTATTTACTTGAATGAAGAGAAAAAGTCCTTTGATTACAATTAGAGAATACATTTGAGGCCTTGGTTGTGTAACTGGTGGACCATAGTCACATTTAACACTTGTTACAAAGTTTGGGAGTTAAAACGTTAAGTAGATTTGATTTGTGATGGACACATTTGGACGGTAGTAACAATAGCTTGCAATCTATCAAGACTTGATTACCTTATAACCTATGAAATGATAGATTAATCATAATGTCACCTTGGGATCACATCACCATGAAAGAACTTCATCCAACATCCTTATGAGTGTAGGTACCACCAAATAGGTATTTGTTAGATCTCTTCCTCGAGCAGGGAAATTCGGAAGAGAAGAGGAAAGCAAGACATGTAGTATGTCTAAAAGAGGGAGATCAACTAGAGGTCAAAATATTAGAAGAAAATTCTATAAACACATGGAATTTTTTCTTGCTAAAGGGGGGTCATGTTCTTATGATGATGAGAGCATAGGCGACGTCGAGGTGCCCTTGAGGTACAAACATCTATGGAAACAATGGGTACCCAAGGAACTTCCTCCAATAAATAGTAATTTTTTTTTCAACGAGAGGATACATCACATAACACCATCGTCATTACATGGTTTGGGCCTATTTTGCATGGATGACATAAAGGTCTGCTATGACAAAGTTACTGAATTGATGGAGTATGTTGGACCCTGTTGTAGTTACAATGATTGGATGCAACTGGTTCAATATACACAAAGTATGCATAGGTATGCACTGTCAGCAAACTATATACAACTAAAAGATAAGGATCAAAATAAAGGAGTGGCTATGTACATTGACGGAAGGCCAAAAGCATCAGGAATATTGTAGGGTTTATAAACATTACATGGCCTGAGTCAACAAATAAGCAACCCAATTGCATATTTGAGGCGCATGAGGGAAACCGTGTATTTGTATGTGCGATAAAATCAATAACTGCAGGGGAAGAGTTGCTAATCAATTACAATTTGAATCGCTTAGTTACAAACATAGTTACTATGGGGGTGGTACATACTATGTACCATTTTACCCAACCTCCAATTAATGACTCCAATATACCATTTTATTCTTATATTTTTTTCGTAAGTCTATTGGTTTCATTTCGGTAATGACATCGCTTATTCAGCAAACCCTCTCGATACGATAAAGAAGATCCAAAAAAAATGCAATCAAGAAATGGTTAAGTTGATGTTCATAGTGCCTCAAACAGATGAGATAAGAGAGAGGGTTAAAATATTGACTGAGAGATTACAAAACTTGCAAGTAAGCTGTCATGAGGTCTTTAATTATAACATAAGTTCATTCATGGTTTTATATTTTGTACTCTTTTATGTCATGAACTAAAATATGTGTTGTTTTTATAGGGTTATTTGCCTCCTCATGATGCTCCTGGCCATGATCAAGGTACTGAAAGTGCTGCCGAGGAGTAAGGGTTGGTACAAGTGTCCATCTTGATCTTCCTATGCATACATCACATCATCTGACCCCATCATCCATGCCTATATTGTCGTCTGAAATGTCGGCAACACATACCATGCATGCATCCATTAAGACACCCTCTGGCAGAAAACACATACTAGAACATGCATCAGGACATGTACCTGGGGATGCAGAGGCTACTAGTACTGGTGATGTTTTAGCAGCATTTCCTAGATCTTCCCATGTTACTAGTACGGGAACATTGCTGGTCACACTTGTGGTGACCGAGGATTTCGTTCCCATAAAGATAGAGAAGGTCCCAAGTACTTTAAAATGTTTTAATTATTATTATATATAATCCAATTGAAATTTAATTATTGATCGTTCTTTTTAGACTATTGATCCCATGATCATTTTGCAGGAAATGATGATTTTTATAAACATCTAAGTGATATTACATTGGAGCTCTTCGGGCCCACCATACGTACATAGTGGAATGCCCAAAAACAATATTTAAAAGATGAGCTCATTAACCATTTAGTTGTGTTATTCGGTGATTAAACATTCAACCGAACCAAGGCCCTTCAGAAAGCTGGTACCTATATAAAGTATGCAAGGGACCAATATAGGTCACATTTAGAGAACAAAAAGTACGAGCATCCCCCCATGATTCTAGAGAGGGAGTGGAAGGACCTAGTGTCAGATGGAAAGGAGAAGGATGAAAAGAAAAAAGGAAAGACACCACCGGGCCAAGGAAGGTATGTGATACTATCAATAATGTAATTATATACTGATTACTCTTTTTTTTACATAATCTAACGTATTTCAAACTTTTCATAGGCTGCCCGACACATCGAAGGCAACAAAGGAAAGACTAGAAAAACACGGGCAACACAAACTTAGCTCTGGTGGTTATATGAAATTAGCCATACGAATTGTAAGTATCAATAAATGAAATATAGTATCCAAATAATAAATTGAAAACAATTTTGGTTTTATCACACCATAGAAGAAAAATTCATGATCTTATGCAAAAATTTAGGGCTCTCAATTCAACAGAGTTCCCACAGAAGATGACCTGAATATTGCCTTCCAGCAAGGCTATGGAGCCGTGGCTGAACGCCTAAGAATCTTGACTGGGAAAACACAACCTTCCACTACATCCGACACACAGGTAAATAAACTCAATAAAGTTTATTTAAAATTGAATACTTGTGCAATCTATTCAATATTAATTTCCACCATAAAGTAATTACATGCCTATTTGTTTTAAACATTCAAGCAATGATAATACTGCACATGACATTGGAATACAACCTAGTGAGGGTGGAGCACAACGTGCAGATGAAGATCATGGTGTGCATCCTGGTACTTTAGAGCATGTAGAGAGTGATCAACATGTTTAGCATGATCAGGCTAGAGAAGATCAACATGATGTGGCCCCATCAGGTAAAGAGGACCACTCTAAAGTTCTTTTAAACATATTTAATTGCAATTGGTGTATTAATTAATGTAACCTTTTGTGTTTCAACTTTAGAGCATGTAGAGCGTGATCAATGTGTTGAGCATGATCAGACTAGAGAAGATCAGGAACATGATGTGGAACCATCAGGTAAAGAGGACCACTCTCATGTTCTCTTAAACATATTTAATTTCAATTGGTGTATTAATTAATGTAACCTTTCATGTTTCAACTACAGATCAGGATTTAGAGGGTGTTCAACATGTTGAGCACTATAACAAAAGTTTAGGAACATGATGTGGACCCATCAGGTAAAGAGAACCACTCTAATGTTCTTTTAATTAATGAAATAAGTGTAACAATAATAATAAAACATATCAGTTTAACATTTCTTTCTTATTGTAGTCGACCCCCCCTTGCAGCGGCATCCACGTCATGAGCAGATGACTAGGCTTACATTAAGATCACAAGTAGAGGGAAGAACAACTAAAGGGGGGACAAATATTGATTTAGAAAATGATACTCCACTTAAGCTTTATGTATCTTTAAAAAAGAAACCAAAAAAAAGTGATTGTAATCATATCATGACAACCATATTTTTGATAAATATGTAAAAACTAAAAGAATGAATATTATATGTTAATGAATGAATGCGAATATGTTAATTAATGAATGTTATATGTTAATGAATGAATGTTATATGTTATTAATGGATGAATGAATGATTAATGTTATATGATTGGGTATGGGGAATTGAGAGTGATGTGAGGGGGGGAGGGGCCAAATCAGCTTCCACCATCACGTGGTTGGCCCTGTTAAGTAGAGAATATTAAACTATTCTCAAAACAAAGAGAAGCTCAATAAGGTAATGCACTTTTCAATATAAGAAATGCATTGTTTGAAGCATCAAACCAATATGCAAAGATGAAAGAAAGTGCTAACTTTCCACTATGGTGGTAGAAAAATGATTCTTTATACCTTGAATCAGCCATCAGTCTTCGTGATGGTACATTTCAATGAATACTTTAAAAAAAAAAAATTGCATTGTTTCGTCGCAATTTTTACGAAAACCACTGACGAATCACCGGAAAGGTCCAACGAAGTTGCTATAGTTGCGACGAAGGCTTCGTCGTAACTTCTTGCCGATTTCGTCACAATTTTGACAAACTTTTGGTGTTCTTTCGACACTCCTCCTTGCCCATTTTGTCGAAATAGCGACAAATTTTTGGTGTTGTTTCGACGCTACTCCTTTCCCATTTCATCAAAATGGCGAAAAACTTCTGGTGTTGTTTTGAAGCTACTCCTTGCCCATTTCGTTAAAATGGCAACGAACTTCTGGTGTTGTTTAGATGCTACTCCTTGCCCATTTCGTCGAAATGGTGACGAACTTCTGGTGTAATTCGTCGGTGGATACACAAAGTTTTTGTCAATATTCTGACGAACATCCAAGCCATTTTATGATGCCGACGACCGATGAATCTGCACCATTATTTTGACGTTTAATTCATCATTGGCCTTGTGACTAAAAAACAATGATGAAAATATTTTTGTCATTTCGTCACTTTTTCAACAAAGATTTGTCGAATGAATGACGAACATCTGTCAAAAATGGTGTCAAATTCAGTAGTGTAACCTTATTCTCAGATCTGATTATTAACCATGAAAGCATAAATCGTCAACACATCAAAAACAAATATAACACCAAGATTTTTTTTGTGGAAACCCTGTTAGGGTAAAAACCATGGTGGAGGTTAGTCCACAAGATTATACCCTGTTAAAAGTATAAAGAATGAAATAAGGGGAATGCACATGCAATTAGGCACACTGCCTAGAGCTCACTGCTTAATTACAACAAGGCTAACTACCTAGAGGAATACACACTGTCTTACAGAAGGAATCAGATTACATCCGCAGGGATTTGAATTGACAAATTAGCATCTGCTAATGCTTGATCATAGTTTCGGTTAAGCACATGAACAATTCTTCACTCTTCTTCACTCTTCTTTACACTCTGCTCTACGTTCAAATGATTTAGATCAATATTCACGCACATACACATAGAAGCACACCTCAATTCGAATAAACAATCACTCTTCTATTTCTTCAACATAAGATTTCATCCCTACATGTTTGCTTGGACAAAATAATAAAATAAATATAAACTATCAGCCCAAAATACTAAAGATTATTAATGCAAATCAACCAAGGTCAACCACAACTTAGTGAAGACCCAAATCAACATCTCCAACATGAAAACACTTCAATTAATTACTCCTCGAAGATCCACAACACGATACAAACACCATGTCACCCAAGAACAAGAAAAACATGAACATGCAAGAGAAAATTGCCAACCACGAGCACAACGATCAATGCAGATGTGCAACAAAGATAGAGCATGATCTAGAAGCATCCAAAAACACCATGAATCACTAGAGAAGCATCCACAACAATTGAACTAATTGAAATCACATCATCTTCAATTAGGAACACAAACTGAAGCAACATAAAAACTGTTAGAATGTAAATCTTCATAACTCAATCAAATATTCACACGGATCTCTAAAACTTGACATGGATAAACTAGATACACTCAGCAACAAACCCTTTAGTCCACAACCTTTAATCATCAACATACAAAACTTACCAACATATTGAACTTCACTTCACCACTGACAACCTACAACTCATCTCATTACAATTTTCTCAATATCCTCGACATATACAACTTCTAATGAATTAATGCTAATAGTATTGACATCAATGACAACCACAACATTCAACATTTATAAGGTGGAATTCTTAGTTGAGACTCTCAATCTTCCATTGTTGGTTTCTAGTGTGATTATACAATATGAGCCAAGTATTAATCTAATGTTAATTCTTGAAAGAAGGTATATACTATTCTCATCTCAATTCTCACATAGAGTTGTCTTAGTCAATTTCTCATATGAGTTCCATATTTGTAAATTTTTCTTAATATAAAAACATATTTTTTTTCATTAATTAACCTATCTATTATATGTTACAACAGATGCTTTTATTTTAAATTATAAGTATATAATTCAAAATTAATTAGTAAGTCAAGATAGAGTACACACAATATTTAGTTAAAATAGAATAATATTCTTATTTCCATGAGAGTTATGTAGAATGGTAGCTTGATGTATCAGAAATATTTCTTTGATGTACTGAAATTTTATCATTACATTATGATTGAATCATTTCAATTATATAGCCAAGCACATCAAAAATTTATAACACATTTATCATATTTTTATAAGTATAAAGTTTCTACCATCAAACTATTTATACTTATAGATTGTATAAAACTATAAATTTAATCATTATTCCTAATTTATTAAGAATCAATCTAATAAAGTTTGACTTCATATTGTATACTTGCTATAAACATCTCACTAATCCAACCATACATTTTATATATGTTAAAAAATATATAATAATAAAACACAACTTCTAAATATGATAGTAAATCTAATTAATTAATTTATTTAAAACTAAGACTCCAAAACCAATAACCATTCAAAATCCTTAAACACTGATAACATAACATTAAATTATAGGTTTTAAGTAAATAAAGAAAGTAATTTAATTATTAATATAAGAATAATTTAAGTAACCTAACTCTAAGACAAACACTACAATTTCACATTGGGACATATGTAGCTATATGACCTTTTTAATATAAAAAATAACCCCCACCAAAACATGTACCAAAATATATTAAAAGTCTTCTCATTTTTTTTTCTTGAAAGGAATCTAATGGGAGTAGGAAATTGCTTGGAAGTTGAACAAGATGGAGAAGATTATATCAAATCCCAAGAGATGAGCTAATTATTCTTGGTTGAAGCCTCAAATATTAGCTTTGTTTTTAAATTGAAAATGAAATCTTAGGATTAGACAATATCTCACTAGATCATAATATGACAACCCACATGGATGGCCCTTAGCTATATGGCAACAATTCTAAAGGAGTCTTCTAATAAAACTAGTCTTTCAAAATTTAAATTAGATTTAAGTCAACTTCTTGTTTGTTAAATGTTATTTTATTTTATTGACTTTCAATTATGTTGATTATATATTTGAGTAATATATAAATGATAAATTTTATTGAACATTGTGATGATTTATAATCTAAGATATAGTTTGAGAGTTATTTTATACATTGTATAATCATATAAGTATATCATCAACATGATCTTAACATCTAAGTTAATTATGGATTTTATATGATTATTTGGTGTGCCTTTAATTATTATCTTAAAAAATTCAAATTGGAAGAGCGGTTTGATCAAAGGAGAATGATCTCACTTGGTAAATTTCTAAAAGCACATCCTTAAACATCTGTACTATATAGGTTTTAGCTAATGAAAGCCAACCAATTATCATCAAATATTATCTACTTTGAGGTTTGTGTGTTTGGTTCCTCAAATATACTCTAGAATCTTAGATGAACTTTTACAGTCACCATTATTAGGGTTTATCTAATGTGAATGTGTGAGAACTCTCCTAATCTTATCTAAAAAATAATAATTGGAGTTATGTGCTAGACATTATAACCCTATGTCTTGGTTCATTGAAAGGTATAGGAGGGTGTAGGAAGATCTAGTGAGGTCTATTCTTGAAATAAGGACACAAAGAAATTGGCCATGACATGGCTATGAATGAGATAAGGAAACCTACTAACATGTATTTAATAATGATGCCAACTTAATCCATTAGTTTATTTGATGGTACAAAAAAATATTATCATGTATGAGTGGTTTACTTATTCTAAATGTGTACCCAATTTTGTGTTGAGTTTAGGATGGAGTTCCTTATGACCACCTTTACTAGCTATGGGAAAGTAATGCTAAGAACCACCAAGTACATGGTAGGGATTTTTCAGGTTTATATTTTTATATTGAAAAGTTATATGCTAAGATTTAAGATTAGCATCATACAAAAATGTTAAGTACTCAAAGTAGGATATTGTTTAATATTACTATTGCAAGTTAATTTTTTTTCTAATAAATAATATTCTTTTGAATAATATTTAATGAATTGAATAAAACTTGATTTCTTTTTGAGCGGTATTTGATTGTGTATGAGGGGCCATCAAGAAATTTGTTCTCATGGAATGACCAATTACAAGATATTCACAAAATGGGGTCTTATGGAATGCCATGATTCTAACATATGCAACAAATGGGTTTGTTGAAAAGGCTTTAGAAACTTTCAAGCAAATGCAATTGGCAACTGTAAAGCCAAATTCCACAGCAAATGGGTTTGTTAAAAAGGCTTTATAAACTTTCAAGCAAATGCAATTGGCAACTATAAAGCCAAATTCCACAGTAAATGGGTTTGTTGAAAATTCATTAGAAACTTTCAAGCAAATGCAATTGGTAGTTGTAAAGCCAAATTCCACAACCTTCACCTTGCCTGTGCCAAAATGGGAGCTTTGGAATAGGGTATATCAAATTAAATATCAAATGTTTGGGATCTTTGGTCTCATGGAATGCTATCATTTTAAAGGATACACACAAGAAAAATTTGGTCTCATGGAATGCTATGATTAAATGATACACAAAAAATGGATTTGTTTTATCATTTAGGGTTTAGAAACTTTCAAAAAAATGCAATTCAATCAACAAATTGCAACCATGTATGATATGGGGAAGCAAAATTTACTAACTTGTACACTATGGAGGTCGAAGGTGATGCATTGTGGCTCGCTTGAAGGTGGTGTGTTGAAGCCCATTAGCCCAAGAGTTTTCCATTCATCATGCTTCACATGCTCTATTCGTTCGCCGTAGACAAAAATGATTGTCGGTTAGACAGTGACATTCTTTAAAAATCCCTATTTCAATGGGTTCGAGTGAACCCCCATTTGCTCGAACCCATTAAAATATTATTTAAACGTTGACCTTTAATGGGTTTGAGTGAAGGCTTTAAAGGGTTCGCTTGAAACTACAAGTTTGAGCGAACCCCTTGAATTAGTGCAACCACACAAAAATCAATTTTCCTTCCTCCATCAAATTGTAAACCACTTATGTGGCTTCACCCCATGGGATGTGTGGATTCATGCTTGGTCACATGGAATGCATGGATAACTTGTGTTGCAAAAAGTGTATGAGAGTTTATTGTAGGTTGTGAAGAAGGATTGTTGAAGGCAAGGAAGCATATCAACCAAGGATTGATACAGTATTATTGTAATCTTGTTCTAAGGTTAAATAATACAAGTACTATTGATTCTGGTCAAATTTTTTCCCGAAAGGGTTTTTCCACGTATATGCTATGTCACTTCTATCTCCTTGTCTCATTCTTCTATAATCTTCTATCTCTTTCTACAATTGGTAAAATTGATCTAAACATATAATCATACATAAATAATTATGATAAAGAACACTTAATTAAATCTACAGTATAATAGTTTTACAAGTTTTAAGCTACAATTTCACCTTCATTTTCAACATTTGGTATCAGAGCTAACATGGTTGGGTAGAGTTTGGGGCATCTTTCTCTTAAAATTTTGAAGGTTTTTTGGTTGTAGTGGGAGATTTTACTATTGTGTTATTGCAGATTTGTAAAAGAAGTATGTTACAATGTATTTGGGCTAATGGCTGTAAGACCTGGTATGGCTTGCTCAATCTTGAAAGGAAAGGCCTGGTAAGAGAGGAGTTCTCCCAGGTGGTAAGGGGAGGGCAGTTGGGTTAAACTATTTCTTGGGTTAGAGTTAGTGGATTAACCTTTAGTGGTCTTTAACACATGGTTTTGTGCTAGTTGAATTGGTCCATGGTTTTTGAGCTCATGGTTTTGAGCCCATGGTTTTGCATGAATGGATGATCTTAATTTAGGAGATGGTGATCATGATGTCATGGATAGCTTTGGTAGGATATGGTTATCTTCATGTGATTTGAAGAGGTTTTAACATCTTGTTTCATGAAGGACCCTTAGAGTCTTTGGTAAAGGTGTTATTATTCTTCCTTTGGAGAGGATGTAGTCATTTTTAGTTTTGAGTATTAATCATTTGCTCGGAGCTTCATGATTATGAAGGTTGCATTTGAAGTCGGCATGGATTGATTAGTGGGTGCTCATAGACACTAGAGATACTTGGGTTAGGCCGGATATTTCTTATGTTAAGAGATATATGTTGGAATGGTTACTTGTAAGAATATCTTTTTCAACAGTAAAGGATTGAGAAGCCCACACCTGGAAATTGATATGATTCCATCATAGACCCGATGAGAAGGCTATCTATTGTGTGCACAAGACAATCTTGTATCCCACTTTTGGTCTACTTGGCAGGTAAAATGATCTAAGAGGTGTTGCCCACTTGATTATTAGATGCATTATTAAGATGTATCTTTACTTCTCTTATGCATTTTTGAGAAGTAGATGCATGATTTAATGTATTTCCATTGTTCTCCTTGCAATCTTGAACTTGAGTTAGTTTTGAGGATTTGGGTAGGAGAGGTACAGGAGATAGTTAAGGGATTTGGGAATATTCCCTTTTGTTGTGGGAATGTTTGGCTAAGTTTGATCTACTTTCTATGAGAGGTTTACATCTAATTTCTGCCATGTTTCACTATAAGTTGAATGGTTAGATGTTAATATCCTTTCAATTTGGGAGTGTTGAAGGAGATCTTACTTTACACGGTTTGGCACATGTTAGTGTGGTATAAGAACATAGTTTGATTTGCAGGTTCTCTCTTTGTGGGGGTAGTATTCTTCTTGAAGGTTCTTGTTTTATGAGAGATGTATTTTGCATATCATTGTATGGGTGATCCCACAAAGCTGGTTTATAATTTCTAGGAGATTCTGATTTTTGTTGAAATCACATATTTTTAGAAAATATAATGATTTAAGCCTTAAAAATTTCCATTTAAAGCATTCCAATTGAAGAGGGTTTGATCAAACTACCTTAGATCAAACCCCCTTGGATAGAACCCTGTTAATTTTAAACCATACCTATAATAGAGTCTCCTTTACACCTATCAAAATGCTGATAAAAAACCACTTTTGGTTTACCTTTTGGGGGATCAAATGAATTCATTTAATTTTTTTTTTTTAAGTATGTAGTCATTATTATAAGCTTCCCAAAAAGTATAATTTTAAATTAATTTAATTTAATTATTATATTGATTTTTTATTTCTTGTGAATGTAGGTTTTCACTGAAAATCAAGCTCTTTGTTCTACACATGTGTAAAAATAGAATTATCAAAAAAAAAAGAAAAATATGAGTGCACCAAATATTGAAGTCTTTTAACCAACAAAAAAATAAAAATTGAATTTCAATACATACAATTTTTTTTGTGTTATACAGTCTGCCTATGTCTGAATTGTAATTGGTTTGACTTCAAAACTTGATTAAGGAAAAAATGCTCAATAAAACACTATAAAACCAATTGGAAGCACTAGATATCATAGTTAAAAATCTAAATTCGAAAAAATAGAATTTTATCCTTCATGGAAAAAAAGTTATGTGTTATACGGTGAGCGTCACTCCTTAAAAATGGTGTTTACTAAAAAACACTAGTTTTCGAAGGAGATAGAAAAAGAAATACAATCTGATTCCAAAATTTTTGAAAAAAATATATTTAGAATCTACAGATAAAATTTCACAAATCACTAGTTTGCATCATCACCAAATTCTACACGGTTTAGTCATTATAAGTGCTCAAAAGTGAATATTTAGTTAGAAAAAATTAGTTAAGTGTCCAATTTGGCCAAAAATTGTAAACAAGTATTGTGGGATCACCCGCATGTTTCTTTGACACTATGATAGAGAAGTTAGCCACATCCTCTATGTGAAGTGCTATAGGAGGACTCGTTAATGTTGTGATCTTATTTTTAGATTTGACATTACCTATGTAGTGGGAGTTCCAGAAGGTATATGTGCTGTGTATGAGAGGGGCACCTCTCTTGGATTGGCTACACTTTACTACAGTGAGTTACTTTAGAGGTTTTTTATTGCATGTCTATGTGTGTTGTTACCTTGGAATCTTATTTTGTAGGATGGTCGATATACAGGGACTTGTTTGTAGATTTGGGTTGCTATGTTGATAGCATGAAGTTCTACCTATGACAGTTTTGGATGATCTAGCAACTTGCTATGGTTGCTATTCCAATTTAGTGTGAGTGTGGAAGTCTCTCAAAGTCTTTTGTTATCATTTGAATTTGATGCTTATGTTCATGAATAGATTGGTGCAGGTTTCAGTGACAGAAGAAATTGTTACAAAGACTTGGAAAAGGTATTGGTTCTTGGTGTAGGAAGGTCGTTGGCCTTGAGTCCTATATTTGATTTATAAGAATGATTCCTTGTGTAGAATAATTGCAATGTATAATGTCAAGTGGGAGAATGTTGGGAATAGGATGCCATTTAATTGCAATCCTAAACATATTTCATGTATCTCCTAAGTCCTTGGAAAGTGTTCCCCAATACTAGGATTATAAAGAGATTAAATTCGAATGAAATGAACATGTAAATTGACATTTGTAATTATTCCTAAATGATAGGAACATGTGAGGGTGTCCAAGAAAAGATCCTACAAAATAGGATAACATGGGGTACCCACATGGAAGGTGGAAACCACCTTGAGTTTAGTTAATTGTTTTGAGGAAAGATAACAATTTAGTAATGCATGTAAAGATCCTAGAAGTTAGGAATTGATATTTACATGAGTGGAGTTCAGTTCAGTATTGTACCAACTCAGTTTAGTTCAGTTATGGTTTAGTTATCTTTAGTTACATGTAGTTAGTTTCAGTTGAACACTAGTTGACTTCAGTTGACTTGGAATGCATGACTAATGACTTGAGTTACATGATAGATAATAGGTGGCTACATTCAGTTAAGTGGGGATGATCAATCATGAATCATGTTTGCATGAATTGATGGAGAGATATGTTTTAGTTAACAGAGATTGACTTGGACCCACCTTGGGCGCCCAAGTTGGCATCTTGGAGTTAACACCTTTGCATGAGAAGATATTTACAAGGCTTGGTTAAGTGGGTCCATTCTTGGGTGCCAACTTTGAGGTGATCCATGCAAGATATTTTCTTGACCAACGATCAGTTAAGTGTTCAATTTAGGGGTGCCTAAATTGAGGAGACTTTGGTTTTGACTTTGTTTTTCATGGAAGAACTCTACTTGCACAAGAATGGTGTAGATATTTGCGAAAAGCTTTATCCTCTTGTAATTTTCAACTCTTTGGAGTTTACAATGTTCACAATTGTCTATTTATTGTAGGAAGTTGAAGAGAGTTCTAAGAGAGTACTTTTGTGAAGCATGGCACATGATGTGTGGATTCATGCTTGGACACATGAGAGTTTATTGCAGGTTGTGAAGAAGAATTGTTGAAGGAAAAGGAAGCATCTCAAGCAAGGATTGATAAAGAATTATTGTAATCTTGTTCTAAGGTTAAATAATACAAGCACTATTGATTCTAGTGGTGCCAGAGTTTTTTCCCAAAAGGATTTCTCCATGGAATTTGTTGTGTCACTTCTATCTTTTGGTCTTATTCTTCTACAATCTTTTGTCTACTACAATTGGTAAAATGAATCTAAATAGATAATCATATACAAAGAAATTGTAACAAAGAGCACTTAATTAGATCTACAATCTCATAGTTTTACAAAGTATTAAGCTACATAATTTCACTTCCATTTTCAAGACCCCCCTTTCTTAGTTGATCTAGAATGGGTTTTTGGCCTTCTTTCAACTCCTCGAAGCTTAGTTCTGGAAACTTAGCCAAGAACAATTCGCCTTTGGCAGTGAATGGGTCCTCCCTTAATGAGACCCTAATTTTTGAATTTCATTTTTGCGGGAATTTAATTATCTTTCTTTTTAGATTTGGTGTTGGCCTTAATTCTTTGAATTTCAGAGTTAATCTCCTAATTTAGTATAAATAAGGGGTTAATTCACATTGTTCATCCTAGCAAGTTTATCAAGAATTTTAAGATTTTCAAGAGAGCATCTTAATAATTTGTACAAGAGCATTATAGAGCACTTCAAGAGCATTTTCAAGGAATTTCAAGGTAGAAGTCAAGAGTTTATTGCAACAATTCAAATATCATATCATCATGGAAAGCTTCTAATTACATCATTTCATGTTCACACTTCATTATCTTATTTCATGATTTGGTGTAATTACCTACAAGGTATTTGATTGAGGAAAACCCCCATTCACTAAAAAATCAACAAGTTTTCTATCCTTGAGTGTGTGATTGCATATTTACAGGTTGAAGAGCAAGATTATCAAAGCTGTCAAAATTGTCAAAGTTGCAAGGTAGTCATTCAAGGTGCAAGAACATGAAAAGAGCCCTACAAAGCTGAATATTTCCTTCCAGAACATGATAACAGGGATTTCAAAAGTGTAGACATCAAAGTATAGGATCCTTAAATTAGTTTTCCAAAACCATAAAAGGACCCATTTTCCCCTGAAGGTGAATGAGTCCTCCATAGCTCAAAAACAACTTTCTTGACAGGTACACAACTTTTCATACTCTAAAAAAATTCCTTATAGTTGCTATAACAGTTAGGGTTGATTTCTAGTTTCCTCTTTTGCATTGAAATATTACATATCATATAGTGTTTAGACTTGCATTTTTTTGCACTTCCTAAATCTAAAAATTACAAAAACAAAGTAGTCATTTTGCATCTCATTTAGATTTCATTCAGGATATGTGCATGATCATGATGGGCCAAAAAGTGGTGATATGATGGGTATGTGGCTGACGACTTTTTTTACCCAAAATTAATAAAATGAAAATGGTTTTTAAAGGAAATTCTTAGCTTTCCACCAATACAAAGTATGCTTTACTTTGAATTTAATAAATAATTATTATTCATTTTCTATTTGAATTACGACTAAAGTCCTAATTGATAGGCTGATTGAAAAACATCTATAGATTTCAAACGGTATCACATTTTTTTTAATCTGAAACATGTATCACATTCTATGCTTCACATACTATAGGATTTAAAAAAAAATGAATTTCATGAAGTTTTGACCAAGTTAAGGTGGTCATAAATACAAGTTTTTATATTTTTTAAAATTTGTAATAAAAATTTCATAATTAATTATTTACTTGGAAAAAAATTACAAAAAAAATGCATCACATTGGGACATGAGTCCTCTACTTATATCTAAAATCTTATAATTTTTTTTATCATTTTATTTTGGTTAGGGTGGTCAAACAGACACCTACTTCTTAATTTTTTCCTTGAAAATTAAGTACTATTGCATTGAAATTTCAAATTTTCACCAAATAGATTTATTTCTTTTAAATAAACCTAGTAGTTTAGAAACTAAATTCAATTTTCTACATATTCTATTCTTAGATACTTTTGAAATAATATAGATAACTTATTCAAATTTTTACGTCAAGTTTCCTAACTTTGACTTCTCTAAATTTTTTGCCACTTAAGGGCCTACTTTTTACATGATGATCCTACACATACCCTTCAATTATATTTGAAAATAAAAACAAAATTTCATTTCAATCTAGGTAGATTACATTTCATCTTTCTATTGCATTTTTTTATTGAATTTCTAGAAAATTTGAAGCTGCAATTCATTGTCTACAACTTGGAATTGAAAGATATATCTGAAAGCTTGCAAACCATTAAAAAATAGTTTAAAAATACCTTACAAGGACCCACTCATCCTTACTAGAAATAAGTCCCTGATCAAGTCTGACCTGAAGCTTCTGGCAACTAAAAAGACATTAAAATTCAGTTTGAAATCCATAGAAAACTCATAGAAAGACCTAACTAGGACCCATTCACCCTTACTAGTGAATAAGTCCCTGATCAAGTCTGAAATGAAGCTTCTAGCAACTAAAAATACATTAAAATTCAGTTTGAAATCCACAAAAAAAATCCCAGAAAGACCTAACTAGGACCCATTCGCCCTAACTCCAAAGGTTGATTTTGATTCTAATGAGAGATTTTGATGGAAAATTTAGAATGGGTCATATTTTTGGAGAAGTTAAGATTTGAATGAAATAAAATACCTTCCATTAGTGAACACAATGAGCACAATAGAAATATTTATAATATAAAATGCGAGTGTAAAAATATACAACGGAATCCTTGCATATATAGGCAATGATGAGGTGGTGAGAAGACAGGAGTGAAACTCTAAGTACCCCTCAAAATGTGAAACACTTTTATGCTCAAATGGTAAGTGTGTGAGAATGTGTAGAGTGCACATGCAATAGGTGAGTACATGTGTCTCAACCACATGAAGTGAGACAAAAAGATAAAATTTCTTATGTGGAGATTTAACTAGTGTGAATGGGTCATCTTGAAAAGAGTGAAATATTAACTAGATGTGAAATAACCATATTTACACTAACACACCCTCAAGAGCAACTTAAGGAGTAATGTATGCAAATATGGCAATGGTTCTTTACTACTAGGCCATGTTAGGTACCCTTGTAAATGCAATTTATCATAAAAAAGAGTAAAAGAGAAAACTCAAAGGGAAATAAAACTTCTCTCTAAAAGAGAAATGATATTATGAAAATGTACAAGTGAATATGTGATAGAAGGTGGAATCAAAATGACCCCCCAAATACTACTTCTAATAAAATGTACAATGAATGTTGCATAGGAGAGAAAAGAGATAAGGTCTATTGCCCCCCCCTCAAAAGTGAGAATGAAATAACTCCATGCAAAGAAATGCTCCCTTCAAAAACTGAGACAAGAAGAGAAACCATGTGAACTCCCCTCAAAATGATGCTTGTAGTGTTGGTAGATTCTCAAAACTAGATGCTTAAGATGGTCCACGATCACTAAAAAACATTTCTCCCCTTAGGAAGAAACAACACGACAATGTATGCACTGATGACTCCATTTCATATAGGAATATGGAGGTAGTAAGATGAATTTCTTTGAAGTTTTCACATGATCTAAAGATGTGAAGTGAGATTAAAAATATATAGTTATAACAATATTTTCATTACTTCTACTAAGAAAGTAATGATTTCAAAATCAAGGCATTACGAGAAAATGAGAAACATGCTTGCATAGGTCACCAAATAATAAATCAAATATATAAAAAAATATGTGTTCTCAATTAATGATGGTGGGCTACTAGTATAATCTAAAAGGTCACCTCTTCATAAAAAATTCCTTCCTAGTTTTTGTCCAAATAAAATAACCTAAAATGAGGCCATAATGACCTAAAAACAAAGATTTAATATAAAATAAACTCTTATTTTATGGTTCCTCCCTCTTTAAGACTTCATTTTCAATTCGTCATTATCTTATTGAGTAAGAAGGGTGCTTACATTAAACCAAAAACATTTAGAAACAACAACATACTAGCCTTGAGTTGCCTCACATGTCTTCAAATTTTCAACAAGATATTTTATGCCCAATAGGAAAAGGGCCATACATAAAACCTAAAGTTTAAGATGTCTCAATTAATAATGATAATTTTTTTCAATTTTAGTGTACTCCATATTGTTAATCATCATATGAGACAAAATGGTCTACGCATTTACACTTTCAATGCCTTGTCCATGCCAAGTAGGATGACGACATATATGAAACCAAAATACTTGATAAAAAACAAGATCATCATGTGTGCCACTTAGCATAAAATAATTAACAAATGAAATCCTCATGTTTATGTACATGGTGTTAAAATATGACTATTTGAAAAAAAAAAAAAAAACTCTTTCTCTTATGTCACCTATCATATGTGGGCTATTGAATATATGCTAATACTATATAGAAATCAATATCTTATCTATAGATAGCCACTTCACTATAAATTAGCAATAAGTATGCACCTTTGGAAAACCACATTATAGGCCATAGAATGACTATATATATACTTCTTGAGGGCCATTGTACATATATCATAGTTTACAAGTTTTTTATAGGTTAATTATAGGCTAATAAAAAACTAACCCTAGACTATAAATGTAGTAAAAATGATGACATGAATCGCTAATTATGACCATCTCATATGAGCAATAACAAAAACAATAACCATTTCATATGAGATACATGAAGAGATTGAGTTTGCAATATGAAACTATTGCTGATGATTCCAATTTTAATAAGGAAGTTTTGTTGGTTGCTTGTAATTTAAAGGTTCATTGTTGTAATAACAAGAATGATTATGACACAAGGGAAAAATCAACATATTTAAATATAACTTATTTCCTCTTTAAGAGAAAATGTGTATAAATTTTCTATGGACATTACTCTTATTCATAGCAAGGAGTGTTTGACATCCTTAGAGTAGATTTACTTCAAAATCTATTTATGCCATTTTAGAATAGTTCTCTTTTGATTCATTTAGCACTTAATATTTAGTTACCTTTTAGAAATTGGAAGTGTAATCCTTCTAAGCATAATACTTAAATTATTAACATAAGTCAACAATTATTAAATCCAATCAACTTTCTCTAGCCATGTATGCACATTAATTTTCATATTCCCTTCTCTACTCTCTATGTCCATCTTCCTTTCTTGAAAATATATTTTGTATATTATATTATGTCCATAATTGAGGTTCTATAAAGGATTCTCCCCTCTAATATTAGTTTTGAAAGAAAATATTCTAACTCTATCCTTTGCAGAGTGTGAGCCTCTTAAAAGTACACAAGTATATAATTTTTTTATTTTTATTTCATTAACATAATGTATAGTCTCAAAAAGATAAAATATTCTTTGTTTCATTATACATTATTCAAATAATTTTGAATCCAAACAAGTATATTGAATAACTATAATTCATTGCTTAACATATTATTCTTCATTTAGAAAACCTAGTATAATATAATAGACTTGTAACTCTACTCAAGAATCACTTACACATTTTAGATATCTTAAGCCTCAAATTTATGAGTTCAAGCTAAGTTACAACATAATTATTTTCCATGAGATCATAATTATGAGAGAAGTTTTTTGGAAACAATCAAGTTAATATATTTTACCAATATTTTAAATCACATTGTATGATCCACTTTTCTTCATCCTAATGATATGTCATGGAGATTGATTCCAAATATTGATTGAAAATGTTAACAGAGTTGAATCTAATTTTGTAATTTTAGATGTATTTGTCATCTTTCTAATGAAACAAGTTGGGTTGAAGTGCTATCAATATGAATAGAGTTTTTTTTTCTTTGTTACATATTGCTAGGCAAGAATCAAAAATCAAATCCAAAAATTGTTTATCATTTTCTTAATATATTTAAATATAGACTATAATTGTATGGACACATGATGCAATAATTAGTTGATTATATAAAAATAATCTAGTATTCAGTCTCTTGGTGAACACTTACTAGTGGCTACATTAATATTTAGTAAATGTATTAAGGAAAAAAATAAGAACCCTAACTATGATCTCACCAACTAAAGCCTAATTATTATTATTCGATGTGTAGTGTAGGAAAATGTACTTTACATTTTCAAACTTTGTTTGGGCCCATCATTTAAATTGGACTTAATTATGCCTTAATAATCCCTATTTTACATCTACAAGCCTAATAAATTATATTTTTCAAAGGGGAAACTTGACAACAATTAATTCCAACAAATAACACTTTATCTTAAGAAATGTGTGTTCGAGGAATAGGTTCCTATCCCTAGACCTTTGAACCTAAATTTAAATTATGTTTTTGGTGGTATTGTCCCTAAATTCAAATTTTAATGTCAGCTTGTAATGTTTAATTTTTGGGAAATTAAGGATACATACGTATAAATACAAGGTTATTTTATCAAATCAAGTCTATGTTTTTCCTAGCATTTGGAAGTGAACAAAAATATATAGAAAAGTTTATGATCAAGAGCATTTAAGAGTAGATTTGTCAGTGATTTATTGCAGCAATCAAGATCTCAAGCATCATGTTAAAGTCTTTTACAATCATGCATGTTTTTGGAGCTAACATTGTTATGTAGGTTTCAAAGATTCAAATCAAGCATTCAAAGTCATATTTCAAGTTTCAAGATCCACATCTATTGAAGCCATTTCATGCAAGATCAAGATGAAAATTTGAGACTTTCAAAGGTTTACTCAAGGGTTTGGTGATTTGCAACAAATAATTGTTCATTCATCATTCCTTTCATGTTTCATTATTTCAATTCAATGTTTAATTACCAAAATGGGGTTTGACCAAGGAAAAACCCCATTCACCAAAAACAAACAAATTTTCCCTCTTGTGTTTGTGTTGTTGATCTTAGCTTGAAAAAGGATTGAAGATCTCTTGAAGAAAAAGGATTGGAAAAGTTGTTAAAGTTGTGAAAGTTGTCAAATTTGTCATTAATTCATAGAAACTCACCTATAGATCTAATTCTAAACTTTTGACACTAAAACTCAGATCAAACAAAATCTATAGATTGACATCAGAGGGTCCCGAAATTTGTTTGAAATTCATCAGCAAAGACCCATTCTCCCATGGGAGAATGAGTCATATTCTGCCTCTCAAAACTACATTTTGGTGACTGATACACATTGTGTAACCCTTCTCAATTATGCATAAATTTTACTGTTTTTGTTTGTATTGAGCTTTAAATTGATGTTTCAAGTTTGAATGAGCATAATTGAGTAGATTTTATATTTTTAGTTCTTCTCCCAAAAGTGTTGTTTAGGATGATACCCCTACCCTCAACCATAAGGAAATCAACTGATTTCATCATTAAGTTAACCCACCTAAGGGTTGCAAGTCAATTCTTTGTGTGGATCTCATTTCCTAATGAAATAAAGGAAAATAAGTCCATCTATTATCATTTTGGTGAACCCCCATACCTTTCCAACCTTAAAAAAAAACACAACTTATTTCTATTTGTTTCCTCAAGATCCTCCTCCCTCCACATCTTCCAAGGAAACAAGTGTCCTCCTTCATGATCAACCAATGTCTCACAAGGATGATAGGATAATCTTAGGTCCTCCTCCCACAAAAAAACTTCAACAAGTTACCCAATCAAACAAGAAATCTAAGCCTTATAAAGTCAAATAATTGCCATTTTTGCATACTAAAACATAAATTGAATGAAGAATGGAACAAATTCTCCATTTACGAATGATTCACTTGCCACCTAATAAAGAAAACAAAAAAGGTAAGAGTATAAACATGAACTATTGTGCATTTCATCAAACAATTGGTCATCTTGCTGATGAGTGTCATGCCTTAAAGGGACTTATTAGTAAATTTGAATCATTTCCATAGGACTGTATTGGGATAATCCCTTAAGAATTAATTTCTTTGCTCCTTGCCATGTGACAGTTGTAGGATCATAGCATGCCACTATTACATGTTTTACATTTATTGAAAATCATTTCTATATTGCAAGAAGCCCATTCTCATCACCCATCTCGACTCATCCTTGTCCTGTACTTAGTGGGGGCATGGAGTTAGATAGCCTTTTTCTAGTACAACACTTGTTTTTGTCTCTTTGGCTAGTTATCCACCTTCTGCATATGATGAACAAGATTGGGATGCAGACGAACTGCTATAGGTTGACTCATGTGTGCTTTACTAGTATTTTTCTTTGTCTTTTTTTCATGTTCTTTGTGTGAGTGCATGTGTGTAATGTGATACCACTTATCGTTCTAATTGACATGTCTTTATATGCTCATTCCTTTACTTGTACCTAATTTTTCTATGTGTTGTAAAACTTTTTCTTTTGTCTTGTGTTTTTCTTTCGGGGATGACATAAGGCATCGACACATTTAAGTCTCTTCCATGTTGACCCAAAATATTTTCTTTGTTTTCACTCATTATGTGTCATTCTTCTAGTTCTACAAGTATTTGGGGAGTGATGATGCTTCCAAGCTCTATAATAACATTGTAGTAAAGACACTCCATAATAACATTGTAGTAAAGACATATGTTGACCCCAAATCCGTGGATCCCTTATGTGTTTGGGATTTCATTTGGAGGCAACCCCTTTTCATGATGTAGCTTCATTTGGAAACATATGCTTGACATAGGGCTTTCCAAATGAGCTCTCATGTCATCTTTATTGTTTAGCATTTATCATTTTGTACTTTAAATTAATTGCTAACATGGTATTTAGCAATTCCTTTAAAGTGGGGGCATACATTGGCATTATCATTTTGACTTATGTTTCTTAGTGTGGTCTTCTTATTTCATGTGATGTGTCTTCTTCTTGGTGGTTCCATTGGGTTTGATGTCCTTAAATATTGTGACCTTTTTGAGCATATATGACATTACTCTTAGTGGCAATGCTATGAATTACATACCCTAAGTTGTGAATCTTTTATCCTCACCTTGTCCTCTCTTGGAGATATTAGGCACGATGTTCCCTAAGGAGAGACCTTTCATGAACAAAGAGAAACCCCTTTGAATATACTATTGTATATGTCAAGGCCATCAAGCATAACACAACTTGCTTGCTAGTCGAGCCTTTATGTTTTTCATGGCCACAAAGCCAGTAGGGCCATGTTTGTTCATAAGTGCTTAGCATCACATAGCTTTCTAAGTCTTGTGAAGCTCAAAGTTCATATTATGTGATGTCTTATCAAAGTTATCAGGAGGTATAACTTTGGTATGGTTAGTTTAATGCGAGCCTAATAAGACTCTCTCATTAGCCATGTTCTGGAAGCTCACCTAGTGGACAATGAATTTCACTAGCCTGTGTGAGCGCATTGTTGTTTGCATAGTGGACATTAAGTTCCAATTGTAAATTTTTTTTGGAAAAACAACTAAGGCTTGATCCACAGTGATTTGGAAAAATAGTTGAGGCTTTATCCACCCCTTTTTTTCTTTCTTTTAGTCTTTGACATTGTATGATTGAGTATCTTGTTATTGTTGCTACATATTTAACAATGGTATGTGTCTCCTTGTGTCTTTGTTGGTTTTTCATGAGATCTTAGATCTTAGGGGCTTGATCATCCTCCTTAACCTTTGTTGTCTTATCTTTCTAATAATTGTATAATTAGACCTCTCTTATTTGTCTAGTTTAGTGTGAGTTTGACACAATGCCATCCTCTCACTAAAGTGGGGGCTAAATTTAGTGTAGGAAAATGCACTCCTTTACATTTTCACACTTTTTTTGGGCCCCTCATTTAATTTGGATTTAATTATGCCTTAATAATCCCTATTTTACATCTACAAGCCTAATAAATTACATTTTTTGAAGGGGAAACCTGACAATAATTAAAGCCAACACATAACACTTTACCTTGAGCTATGTGTGTTCTAGGAATAGCTGCTTGGGACCAATTTTCCCATGGGTGAATGGGTCCTCCCTAAACCTTTGAACCTAAATTTAAATTATGTTTTTGGTGGTATTTTAATGTCCTTAAATTAAAATTTCAGTGTTCGCTTGTAATGTTTAATTTTTGGGAAATTAAGGATACATACCTATAAATAAAAGGTTATTTTATCAAATCAAGTCTAAGTTTTTCCTAGCATTTTGAAGTGAACAAAAATATAGCAACGTTTATGATCAAGGGCATTCAAGAGTAGATTTTTCAATGATTTATTGCAACAATCAAGATCTCAAGCATCATGTCAAAGTCTTTTGCAATCAAGCATGTTTTTGGAGCTAACATTATGATGTAGGTTTCAAAGATTCAAAGAAAGAATTCAAAGTCATATTTCAAGCACCAAGATCCATATCCATTGAAGCCATTTCATGCAAGATCAAGATCAAGATTTTAGACTTCCAAAGGTTTACTTAAGGGTTTGGTGAGTTGCAACAGAGCATTTTTCATTCATCATTTCTTTCATGTTTCATTATTTCAATTCAAGGTTTAATTACCAAAATAGGGTTTGACCAAGGCAAACCGCCATTCACCAAAAAACAAACAATTTTTCCATCTTGTGTTTGTATTACAGATCTTAGGTTGAAGGAGGATTGAATATGTATTGAAGAGCAAGATTGGAAAAGTTGTCAAAGTTGTCATCAATTCATAGACTCACCTACAGGTATGATTTCCAAATTTCTGACATTGAAACTCAGATCAAACAGAAGCTATAGGTTGACATCAAAGGCTTCCAAAAGTTGTTTGAAATCTCTGAGAAAAGACCTATTCGCCCATGGGCAAATGAGTCATAGTCTGCCTCCCGAAACTATCTTTTGGTGACTAGCACACAGTGTCCAACCCTTCTCAGATCTACAAAAAGTTTACTATTTCTATTTGTATTGAACTTTAAATTGATGTTTCAAGTTTGAATGAGCATAATTGAGTATGTTTACTATTTTTAGTTCTCTCAAAAGTGTTGTTCAACTTGATACCCCCATTCTCAATCATAAGGAAATCAGTAGATTCCCTCATTGAGTTGACTCACCTAAGATTTGCAAGTCCATTCTTTGTGTGGATTTCATTTCCTAATGAAATAAAGGAAAATAGATCCATCTATTATCATTTTGGTGAACTCCCATACCTTTCCAACCTTCGAACAAACACATCCTATTTTTATTCATCGCACAATGATATATTATTAAAGAAAAACAAAAACATTTTTATCATGTACAAAATATTAGTACAAGTATTTGGGACACTCATTGTTTGCAAGGAAATATTTGTTTTCAATATGAAGCATTTTGAATGAAATCAACACCTAAAACTAAATATTCATGAGGAAACTCGGTCAAAAGACTTTAAGACTTCTACCTTTTCGTAATTGGAAAAACAACTCATCAAACACCGTGACTTTTGATTTTTTTGAAGTTGAAATGACAAAGAAATAATTTACTTTCCTCGAAAAAATTACAAAGACGAGTGATTACCCAGATTGTGTAGATTGTTTAAGGTCTTACAAAGTAACTAGTAGCATCCAGATTCGTATTGTTTTTTCCACAAGACAAATTTACAGAGAAAAAATTGAATCAACAAATTTTATCAAACAAGAAAAAGAATAGAAGGAATAAAGAATGGCATGTGTTGTATTTAGTATAGTAATAACACGTATGAAGTATACTAGTTGGTGGAATATAAGCATTTACGTGCCGGTGCTTGCGGGCAATGCGTATCAGAGGGACAATCCAAACAAATTGGCTTTCTAATATTATACTTATTCGTGGTTAGCAAATGACGTGCACAATTACCAAGAACAACAAACTTAATCTCTCTAATATTATACTTATTAGTTAAGCTATCATGAACTACTTTTTGCTTATAAATACACTACCGCTCTCGTGAACAAAATTAAAAAAGAGTTAATCATGGTAGAGTTGTCAAGTGTGTTGAAATTTGTAGCGCTTGTCTGTTTAGTTTTGGTATCGCCATGGGCAGCGTGTGGAGCCATTGTGCACCACAAATTCACTGTGAGCAGTTTTAAATAAACTAGTAAAGTCTAAGCATTATGTTAAGCCTGAGGTCTAAGTTGTATTTTTAACCGTGTTACAGATTGGAACACAGAATGTGACTAAATTGTGTAGCACTCATATGGTTGTAATAGTCAATGGATAGCTTCCTGGCCCGACTATAACCGTTCACAAAGGCGATAATCTAGTCGTTGAAGTGGAGAACAATGCACCATATAATGTTACTATACACTGGTAATAAAGACTCAAGAATGTTCAAATTTTCATCTATTCAAGTTTGGCTTAATAATAAAATTATGGTAGAGGTTTTTACTGTTTATGATTTTGCAGGCATGGGGTGAAACAACTCAAATCTTGTTGGGTAGAGGGAATGCCCTACGTAATGCAGTGTCCCATTACCCCTCAGAATAAATTTACCTACAATTTTACCATCACGGGACATGTATTAGAAAAAGAGTAATTAATCACTGCTGGGTTGGAATCTTTTTGTCTTTTTGTATGCTATAGCATATTATTTTCTTATCTGCTTTGTTTTCCCCTGTTTTGTTGCTTTCTAGTGTCTGTTTCTTCTACAAATTGGTATCAAAGCCTGGTTATCTATTCTCTGTTGATTCAACTCTAATTTATATCAATGGCTTCTTCTTCTGGTGCTACTTTATCTAGTCTATAGACTCCTTCAATTACTGGCAAGAATTATGAATATTGGTCATTGACCATGAAAGCCCTATTTAGATCACAAGATGTATGGGAAATTGTGGAGAATGGATATATAGAACCCCTAGATGCTGCAACATTCAATGCACTCTCACAAGCTGAGAAGACACTTTGAAGGAGCAAAGGAAGAAAGATGGAAAAACACTCTTCTACATTCATCAGGTGATGCATGAAAGCATACTCCCAAGAGTAGCAGCAGCAAAGCAAGCAAAGGAGGCATGGGACACCTTGTAGGTGGATTACCAAGGTATGGACAAGGTTAAAACTATAAAATTACAATTGCTCAGAAGAGAGTTTGAAAACTTATTAATGAAAGAGTCAGATTTTGTAGAATATTTTCAACCATGTTGTTGGTTTGGTCAATCAAATGAAATCCCATGGAGAGGTTGTTGAAGATAGGAAGGTTGTTGAAAAAGTACTTAGAAGCCTCCCTTCAAAATTTGATCCTCTTGTTGTGACCTTAGAGAAACAAAAGACATGAGTCAATTTAGTGTTGATGACTTGCATGCCTCACTGATAAATCATGAATATAGGTTGAATAGGTCACATATCTCTTTGGAAAATGCATTTTCATCTCAAGCTTTTATAAGCCATGGTAGAGGAAGGCATAAGTTCAGTTCTAGAAGGAGTTCCACTAGAGGAGGACGCAACAACAGTCCTGCAAATATTGCTGGAAGAGTTCAAACTCAGAATTTTAGCCACTCAAGTGGTCATAGATTTGAGAAATCTAATATTCAATGTCACTATTGTAAGAAACTTGGGAATTATGCAAATGAGTGTAGGAAGAGACAATATGATCAGAATAATCTAAAACAAAATCAAAGTCAAAATCAATCTAGGAGTACACCAACAAGTTCTATGTTCATGGCAAGTACTAGGATTGCTAAAGCAGTTCCTACTCGTTCCCCTAATGAATGTAACATTGTTCAAGAAAGTCCCTGTGATATTTGGTATTTGAATTCAAGGTGTAGTAATCGTATGACTGGAAATGTGGATTTATTTTCTAGTTTGGATGAGTCAGTGCAAATTGAGGTTACTCTTGGGAACAATAACAAAGTGACTGTATTAGGCAAAGGTACAATTGATATTTTAACTAACAAGGGGAAGCAGAAGGTTATTCATGATGTGTATTATGTTGATGGTTTGAAACATAATTTAATGAATATTGGTCAATTGATCCAGAAGGGTTATAGAGTTTACATGGAGAATACATAGACTATGATCTTGGATATATTGCCTAGCAACCAACTGATTGCAAGAGTGCAAATGACAAGTAATAGAATGTTTCCATTGATAATCAAACCTGACTTGAAGAACAAAACAACTCAAGTTGTTTGTAAATCAAATGATACATAATCTGAAACTGTGTTTAAGGTAGAACATTCAGATTTAAAAGCTAGCACATAGTCTGAAGATTTGGCACAATGTGAAACAACAATACAAACAAGCACTGGATTTGTTCAATCTAGCTCCAAACAACAAGACAATATTGCAGAAATGCAATATGCATTTCAATCAATTGTCAAAGATGAATCATAGCTTTGGTATTTCAGATTTGGGTATTTAAATTTTGGTGGATTAAATTTGTTGCATAGGAAAAACATGGTGAAAGGTTTTCCTTTGATACAAAAACCAGAGAGAATATGTGAAGGATGTATATTGGGAAAGTAGCACATAGAATTTTTCCCTGTTGGTAAATCAATTAGAGCAAGAGCACCTCTAGAAATTGTGCACTCAAATTTATGTGGTCAAATGCAAACACCGTCCATTGGAGGTTGCTCATATTTTCTGACATTCATTGATGATTTCACAAGAAAAACATGGGTTTATTTTCTTAGACACAAGTCTGATACATTTTGTTACTTTCAATAGTTTAAAGCTCTTGTGGAAAAGCAAAGCGGTTACTATATTAAAGTTTTAAGAATAGACAGAGGAGGTGAATGCATTTCTAATGAATTTTTGAATTTCTGTAAGAAGCATGGTATTCATAAACAATTTACAGCCAGTTACACACCACAACAAAATAGTGTGGCTGATAGGAAAAACCGAACCATAATGGAAATGGCCCGAAGCATGTTGATAGCAAAGCATCTACCAAAAGAGTATTGGGTTGAGGCAGTAGCAATTGTTGTTTATATAATAAATAGATGTCCAACGAAATAAAAAATAGAATTCCTCAAGAGGCATGGACCGGCATGAAACACAGTGTTTCTCATTTTAAAGTATTTGGTTGTGTGGCATATGCTCATGTACTTGATGAGCTAAGAAAGAAGTTGGACAATAAAAGTGAAAAGTGCATTTTTGTTGGTTACAGAGGATACAAAAGCATACAAGTTGTTTAATTCAATTACAAAGGAAGTCATAATCAACAGAGATGTTCAATTTGTGGAAGAAGAAGTATGGGATGGAAGTATAGATAAGAGTGTGAGCATAGTTTTAGCTGCCTCACATGATGATATGGCGGATGAGGTATTTGCACCTCAAGGTACAACTTATACAATTCCGCCCACGCTTACACAAACATCACAAGTTGTAGCCCAAGCTATTCCTTCATCTACAACAAGGAGATCTTCAAGGGTGCGGCAAACACCACAACAAACTCCAGCAACTCCTTCAGCTGGAATACTTGGAGCAAGTCCATCAAACTTAGTGAACAATAGTGCTTCTTCAAATCCAACTTTGACAAGCATGCTACCATACAAAACAAGGAGTTTAAGTGAGTTATATAATGTTGATACAACTAATTCATTATTTGCTTTACTTTCTCAAGTTGCTGATCCATTATCATTTGAAGAAGCTATAAAAGAAGAAACATGGGCTCAAGCCATGGATGAAGAAATTAATGCTATTGAAAAGAATCACACATGGGAGTTTGTGGATTTTCCTAAAGGAAAAGATGTGATTAGTGTGAAATGGATTTACAAAACCAAACATAGTGCTAGTGGAAAAGTGCAGAAGCACAAGGCAAGGTTAGTAGCTAGAGGTTTCACACAACAACCAGGAGTTGATTACAAAGAAACTTTTGCTCCTATTGCACGATTGGATACAATAAGGATAGTGTTAGCCATTGCAACACAAAATAGATGGCCTACTTATCAAATGGATGTAATGTTTGCATTTTTAAATGGATTCCTTGAAGAGGAAGTATATGTGAAACAACCACAAGGTTATGAAATCCCGGGTCATGAAGGCAAGGTGTACAGGTTGAAGAAAGCATTGTATGGACTTAAACAAGCTCCGAGAGCTTGGTACAGTTGGATTGACTCTTATATGATTCAAAATGGATTTCAAAGAAGCAGCAGTGAGCCTACCTTGTATATCAAAATCAATGAGCAAGGTAAAATTTTAATTGTGAGTCTATATGTGGATGATTTGATATTCACTGGTAATCTTTCTATAGATTCTTTTAAGACAGCAATGAAAAGTAAATTTGAAATGATGGATTTGGGGCTTATGAAATATTTCTTGGGCATCCAAGTCCATCAATCTAATGCTGGAATTTTTATTTCGCAATCTAAATATGCTGGTGAAGTCTTGAAAAGATTTAATATGCTGAATTGTAAGGCAGCCCCAACACCAGTTATGACAAATTTGAAGTTAAGCCAAGAGGATGATGGATCAAGTGTTGATCCTACACTATTTAAAATGTTAGTTGGGAGTCTAATGTATTTGACGGCCACGAGACCTGACATTATGTACAGTGTAGGTCTGATTTCAAGATTTATGGAGTCTCCAAAAGACTCTCATTGGCAGACTGGTAAAAGAATTCCAAGATATGTTAGTTGTACAAAGAATTTTGGAATTATGTATTCTACTTCAGATGAATTCAAGCTAATTGGATACACAGACAATGATTGTGCTGGCAGCGTTGATGACAGAAAAAGCACCTCAGGTTACGCATTCCATTTTGGTACAGGTGTTGTATCATGGACGTCAAAAAACAACCCATTGTTACTCTTTCTTTAGCGGAAGCTGAATATGTAGCAGCAACAAATGCAACATGCCAAGCTCTATGGATGAGACGAATGTTGAGTGATTTGATGCATCCTCAACAAGAAGCGACTCAGATTTTCTGTAACAGCAATTCAGCCATTGCTTTATCAAAAAATCATGTTTTTCATAAAAGAACCAAACACTAGACACCCGTTACCATTTTATCAGGGAATTGGTAAACAACAAAGAAATTTGTTTGGAATATTGCAGATCACAAAATCAGTTTGCTGACATATTGACAAAGCCATTGGTAAAAGAAACATTTCAGTATTTGCGGAGCTGTCTAGGAGTTTTTGATCATTACAGCACAGGAGAAGTTTGATAAATTTTTTTTTGAATATCCCCAGCGGTTCATAATTAAGGGGGAGTATTAGAAAAAAAGTAATTAATCACCGCTGGGTTGGAATCTTTCTGTCTTTTCTGGAGAGTTCTCAACCGCCTACAATTTGATCTTCTCCACCGCCTGAGCAACTAGCTTCTTCACCATTTATAGTCTAAGTTTATTTCAATTTAGTCTTTCCGTGTACTCCAAGTTTCTAAACCGCCTCTTTTTGTTTATATATACAGAGGCTATTGTAATATCAGATGGATCAATAATAAAGACATATTTTGTACGCTGTAGCATATTGTTTTCTTATCTGCTCTGTTTTCGCCTGTTTTGTTGCTTTTTAGTCACTGTTTCTTCTACAACAGGAAGGGACGCTGTGGTGGCATGCGCATATCACATATCTGAGAGCTACTGTGCATGGAGCTTTGGTTATTCTACCCCGGCTTGGAGTTGATTATCCTTTTCCCAAACCAGATGCTGAGATTCTTATTATTTTAGGTAGGTCGCTCTTTCCCACTCAACTCCCTTATCCTGAAATTCTTAGAAGAATGTTGTGTAAAAGATCTGTCTAATCTAAGCCATGCTGAATCTTTTCGACGCAGACTATTTTTATAGGGCTGCTGCTTTAATTTGGATCTGTGGCAACTTTGCTTGCTTAGTGATCCCTTGGAATGGGTGATCAGTGTTTCTTTCAAGCCATTGTTTAGTAAATTTGTCCATGGAATGCGATCTGTGTTTCTTACAACTCAATGTTTAATGAATCTGTTATTAAAGAGTTTCATGGATACACTCTACATATCTGTAACATTTCTCTAAAGTATTTTTTAAAAATGATGAATAAGGTACATATTATATTTTTAATTAGAAAGATAAGTATACAGTATACAGAAAAAACTATGGGTGGTAGAAATGCATGGAACCAAGTTCAAATAAAAATATTCAGCAGTGAACAAGAAAACGAGGGTGTTCTTATTACCTTTTCCTTTTTTAAGGGATAATTTCTTCCCAAAATTCAATCCCTCAAATTTATCTTACATCAAAAGCCGAAGAAACCAAAATTGTCTCACTCCCACGTAATACAGACTACGTCAAACATCTACCTATGCATGAGCTAAGTTGACGAATTCTTACTTGCTGCCATCGTCATCTATCTAATATTTTTGGCGTAAAATGTTGCCTAAAATGTTTTTAGTTTGATTTATTTGGTTAGTGTATGAATCAACTAAAGATTACGTAGACACTCCATAGAGCTTTGACCTTGATTAGATTATATGTAAGATGGGTTCTAACCTTTGTATAGCTTAAAGGTTATAATGATTTTTTTTAATTTTTTTTTGATATAACAAGGGTGTCTTCACAATCCAGCCTAACAATCTAGTTAGGATGAGACTAGTCCCTTGCGGGTGAAATCTGCTGTCCGCATGTAGTCCCACCTCTTAAACCCGGGAGTGAAGTCGAACCCGAGACCAATGGGGAGCAAACCCACTGCTCAAACCAACTCTACTACCCGTTCGGGCTAATCAATATATGAATTTTATTATTAAACCTTAAATATTTATTGTACTATTTAATATAATATATTATTTAAGTAAAAATATCTTTTATGATAGTAATGTAATTATAGGCAACTTTTGTTTGTCTGAGTTTTATTTTTATTTTTATTTTGTTTCTTTGTATGTTTTTGCTATTGTCATTCTCATGTTTTTTTCATCCTTCTTTCATATTGTAGTTAGTAGTAATATCCTTCACATTTATTGTAGTGTTTTGAAAAGAAATTATCATCTTTAGATAGTTTTTATTAATTAAAATGACCACCAATTTTAGTGGCTTAATATTTTTTCTTGGGATCACTAGCTTAGATGTGCAAGATAATGGCACCATCAAAGCACCCTCAAAACTGTGTGCCAAAAGTAGTTCATGAGGTAAATCTTTGTGCTTATTTTTTTTAATCTTTAATATTTTGATAATGCATGTAAATGGTTTGAAAACTTCACTTTCATTAGATACTTTTTGGTAGAATTTCCTCCAAAAAAATGTTAAAGAGTTGGATTAGTTCCACCTAAATCCATCATGGGGTTTATGTGGAAGTAGTAAAAAATATTATTGGGTTTCTTCCCTTTTTCTATTTCTTAGATGTTAAGTTTATGAGTGCTCTATTTTTTAACATTTCCCTCGGTATATTCACAACACTTTTTTGGTTTTCCTATCTAGACCAACACTTTGTTTTCTTTGAGGGGCATGTATGTTGAGTCACTATTTGGGTGAGTTTCCTAACTGTCCCTTTTCTCTATGGCCCCTTCTTAGCTACATTATGATCTCTCCAGGCCCTATTGTTTGTGTTGAACATGTTGGGAGTTTAATCTTAATTATAGTTCATTTATAGAATAGGACATTAGAACACCATAATATTATGTGATGAAATCCAATTATATTTTTTATACCAATTCACTTGTCACAATACAAAGCACATAAAAGTGTGTGCAAACTAAAAATAAACATGAAACATAGATGTACATGGGAAACCCTTATGAGAAGAAAACCACTACCAAAATGATAGTAAAAATTATATTAATAGGAAATAACATCCAATACAATAATTATTTTCTATATAATATCTTAATCTATAGACTTAATCCATTCATACAATCAAGTAGATATAATTGTCAATATGTTCTTATGAAAATCCAACCATCTTAACTGTCTAACTTCCATGTAGAATATCATAAATCATACAACCAAATCATGATTGTACCATGACATCAGCATAATATAGTTTATATGAAAAAGGACATCTCCATGTGGATAATTGCTACACATAAATAGTTACTACAAAACATACTTGATCAAAGGCTATTGATAATTTCAATGAAATCATATATATTTCTTCTTGCATTATGACCAAACACCAACTATGGATTATGATAGTAGAGACAAACACATGATTGCTTCTAACTATGTATGGTATCTTTGAGCATCCCATTGAACATCACCATTTTCCTAGTGAAAATGAAGCCAATAAATTTGAGCAAAATACCAGTATCGAAGAAAAACCAAATACAAGAGATTGTAGGTTGATTTGATTTGTTTGCAATAAGGAAATGAGGTGAATATATAGGAGAAATGAGAAAACCAAATTCCAAGTTTTGGAGGGAAAGGTTTGTTCAAAATTCTCAACAAATTGGTGGTAGTTAGGAGTTAGTTTCTACTAAACTACAAGTTACTGGTAAAATTAAATCCACCTAAGAAAGGTTAATAACTTGTGTGGGTAAAATAAACCTATCAGGTAAAAATCCCATACTAACACCTTATCATCACCACATGTACTCCAATAACATCACATGTGCACTTGAACTATCATACACACTCCAATAACTTACTTCTAGATAGTCTTGGGATAGTGAATTTTCCTCCAAATAATATGCAATTGTGTTCATACCATCAATATGCTTAGACAAGCATACATGCAAAACCATAACATTTGATAAATAGTATTGTAGCTTGCCAATAATCAGTAAAACTAATTTTATAGTTGTTTACCTATCTATGATTAAACACTTAACATGAACTATAACAAGTTCACCATCTTATCTCAATAGGAACTATGCATGTGAATAACGTAGCAAGATTCTAACATAATAGAATAGGTTTTATTCTTGTTACCCCTAGAGGAGAGTTTGTGTCAACATCAACCTATCTACCTCAAATGTTCCATTGTAATTTATATAGGGGACCAACGTCTTACCTAGAGGGATATTTATCTTAATTTTCTGAACACTTGCTATAGGTGACAATATTCAAAGTATAGAATTATCAATTTTCTTTGGTTACCCAATGACCCAAGACATCATTGCCAACTCCTAAGAATTCTATATTTTTTAATTCATAAAAAAATGAGCATAGTTTGACCAAAATAGGTAATAAGAGAAATTATTACAATAATGGTGTGAAAGGTTTAGGTTCTTTTGGGCCTCAACATCAAGCCTCTAGGTCATAATATTGAGGCAAAGGAGATCATAGCTACATAGATAATTGGTGAGTCCTCTGAGGAGTCAAGAAAGTGTTAGTTTACAATAACACTTTTTCTAGCAAGTAATATTTATCATTAAGTTGCTATACAAAATTTTCTCTTCTAATTTCTCCTTATATGAATGATAGATATTCATACAATGATTATTGTGAAGTGCAGGATGGCAAGTATATGTTAAAATAATTGGTCTCATGGTCCAACTATTCCAATCTACCTACCACACTTTGAGTTGTTTGATTGACTTACATGCTTGGTGATTTTTTAATAGCTACATGAAGCTCTTGATGACCTTAATAGTAACAATATGCCACTTGATTCCTAGCTTCAATGATTTTTCTTATGTGAAATGTTTAGGGTTTAATAGACATTAGAAGGAAATATATCATGTGAGATTTTTGACAAAGATTTCCTAGCCTAAATATTTTTTTTGCAAGAATTGATTATTCTAGATTTTTTCTTTCTATAGTTTATCACATGTCATAAGATCAATTAGCTATTTTTCATTTTGAAAATGAACAAATCCATGGTGTAGTTAGTATTTTCATATAGGTAATGTGGAAACAAAATTTATTTGATCAAAGCTATGGCCCCACGTGTTTTTTCTTATTTTTTACTATTTTATTTTTCATATTATCTATTTTATATATCTAATAGCTAAAAAATCTAATAATTAATTTAAATAAAAATAAATTAACAAATTAATCCAATTTTTGTTGTAATAAAACAAATTCTTTTGATTAGATAAACATCATTTTTAGGGCATTGGACCCAAACACAAAAGGCCCAAAAGAGTAGAAATTTCAACAAAAAATAAACAGAATCAAAGGTCTCTAGCCAAAGACACCAATAGTAGATCAAAGTTTCTTAAAAAGAATAGCAAACTACATAGAAAGCTTCTCTTAACCCTCCTTGAAGAAATTACAGATAAATAATTGTAATAAAAAATGTTGTAATAATTTAAAAATCTAATACTTAGTTCAAATTAACAAATAAAATTAAATGTGTTATAATAAAAATAAAATATTTTTTTAAAATAAGATAGTTTAATAAAATATTGTTAAATTATTATTATTTTTAGTAAAACTTAAACTTAAATTTAAAAAATCAAACACAAAGAAAAACAAACATTAAAAAAATAGAAATTAAATCTATCGTAACTTGTACCTTATAACTATCATAATTTTGACCTAATAGCTAATATTCAAATTAAAACATAAAATCTGAGAATCCATAATTCAAAAGAAAAACATTTGAATAATTAGAATAGCAAAAGCGAAGAATACCAACTCCCAATTGCAAATTTTGATCTAATTTTTTTTTTTTTTTTGGGTATGCTATACAGGTGAATGGTGGAATGCGAACGTAGAAGATATGTTGGCTGGTGCCATTCAAACAGGAGCTGCACCAGCTGATTCCAATGCATCCACAATCAATGGCCAACCAGGGGACTTCTTCCCTTGCTCTGCAAATGGTTTTCGCATCAATGAAAAAATAATTTCTTAAAGTATATCTGAAGTTATAATAGTTTTGAAGAGATGATTATTCAATTAATCAATTGTGAATGCAGACACTACGAGGTTTTTGGTTGAGAGGGGGAAAACAGTGTGATGCTTCATTCATACTTCTTCAAAATTGCTGACCACCTGATGACTGTTGTGGCAGTGGATGCCGAGTATACGAAACCATATGCAACTGATGTATTGCTCACACACCCAGGGAACACCATGGATGTCCTCATTACAACTGGCCAACATTCGGGGCTCTTTTACATTGCTACCCATGTATACAATAGCCAACCTCTAGGTACTGATTTTGTAAACACCACAACAACTGGAATATTGCAATACAAAGATTCCAGTAATACATCCGTTCCTATGCTGCCTAGACTTCCTGCATTTAATGATACTGCAACAGCAATCAAGTTTAGTAGCAATCTGAGAAGTCTCAATCCCTCGATACCACTGATTTTTTATGTGGACATGTTAATAACTGAGAAAATCAGTAGGAGTCTTCTGAGAAGTCAAACGCCATCAGTACCACAGATTGTTGATGTAGAAATGTTAATAACAGATGGCGTGGCACTCATAAGTTGTCCAAACAATTCATGTGCAACTCCCTATGGCAGAAGAGTTGCTGGAGCTTTTAATAACATTTCATTCATTGAGCCAAACATCTCTATTTTGCAGGCCTATTATTTTGGTATAGATGGAGTGTTTACCACAGATTTTCCTGATAATCCTCCAGTAGTATATGATTACACAGGAAGTGTGGCATTGAGTCTTTGGGGAATTGAATTAGGAACAAAAGTAAAAGTTATGAAATTCAATAGCAATGTGCAAATAGTGTTTCAAAATACCAGAATTATTACAATAGAGGATCATCCTATACACCTTCATGGCCATAGTTTTTATGTTGTGGGGCAAAGTTTTGGAAACTATGATTCTCACACGGATCCTGCAAAATTTAATTTGGTAGATCCTCCATTGGTAAATACCATCGGAGTGAAGGAAAGAGGCAGAGGAATACAATAGAAAATTAAAACTTAAAATATATATATTCAACCCAGAGTTGCTGCTCATCAATTTCTGTATGCTAACATTTTTTCTAAAAATGAAAAGTAAAAACATATACAAATATAGGTAAAAGTCACGTGAAAAACATTCACGGAATACCAACTTCATTTTCCCGATCAAAACATATTTAATAAAGTGTCATTTACTTTAATATTAAAACTTAAATATCTATATGTTGTATAACCGAAAGTCCTTTGGCAGAGGGGGCTTGGTTGATGGTTCCCCGTGGTATCGCAATGGGTAACAACCCTTATTGCGATATCACGGGAAGTGGTTTGAAGACAACGCGGTTAACGGTTGGCAGTGTAGATGAGCCGCGATGCTGCGAGGGTCTTTGGACGGTGGTAGGAGGAGGATCGTAGTAGCTGGAGGTGACGGCAGCAGTTGAGTTTACATTCCAACACTCCCCCTTAAACATAACTGCACTGTCCACCATGCCCAATCTGTTTCTTTGAAAGATGAAATTATCTCTTCCCAGTGCCTTTGTGAAAATATCTGCACTTTGCTCTTCTGATCTGCAAAACTCTAAAAATATGTCAGCATTGTTAATTAATTCCCTAATAAAATGATACCTGGTATCAATATGCTTATTTCTTTTATGAAAGACTAAATTTTTTGAGAGTTATGGCTGAATTGTTATCATAGTAAATTTTTATTGCCTCAATTTGTTCATTTTGCAATTCTCTCAAAATTCTTCTCATCCAGACTGCCTGACATGCTGCACTTGTGGCTGCCACATATTCTGCTTTAGCTGATGAAAGACAAACTATTGGTTGCTTCTTTGAAGACCATGAAAGAACTCTAGTCCCAAAATTAAATACATAACCAGACGTAGTTTTTCTGTCATCAATACTGCCAGCACAGTCATTGTCTATGTATCCTATGAGTTTGAACTCATCTGAACTTGAATACTTAATACCAAAATTCCTTGTTCCACTTACATACCTTAAAATTCTCTTCCTAGCTTTCCAATGGGTGTCTTTTGGTGTTTCCATAAACCTAGAAATCAAACTTACTCCATACATAATGTCTGGCCTTGTGGCTATGAGATACATGAGACTTCCAACAAGCCTCTTAAACAAAGTTAGATCAACATTAGACCCTTTATAATATTTGTTTAGTTTCAGACCTGTTACTATAGGTGTTGGTGCTGGTTTGCACTTCATCATATTAAACCTTTTCAAAATGTCATTTGCATATTTTGATTGTGAAATAAAAATACCATTTTCATTTTGATTCACTTCAATTCCCAAAAAATACTTCATCAGACCTAAGTTTGTCATTTCAAATTCTTTCTTCATGTCTGCCTTGAACAGATCAATTGACAAATTGTCAGTGAAAATTAAATCATCAACATATAAGTATACTATCAGTATTTCACCTTCTTCATTCATTTTTGTATACAGTGTGGGCTCACTGCTACATCTATTAAATCCATTCAACAAAAGATAACTGTTTATTCTACTGTACCAAGCTCTTGGGGCTTGCTTCAATCCATACAATGCCTTTTTCAATTTGTAAATTTTGTCTTCTTAACCCAGAATTTTATACCTAGGTGGCTGATCCACATAAACTTCTTCTTCTAAATAACCATTTTAAAAAGCCAACTTTACATCCATTTGAGATACATACCACTTATTCTGAGCTGCTAATGCTAAAATCATCCTTATAGTATCCAATCGTGCTACAAGTGCAAATGTCTCATTGTAACCAATTCCAAGCTGTTGTAAATAGCCCTTTACAACCAATCTTGCTTTAAGCTTCTAAACTTTATCTTTTTCATTCAATTTGGTTTTATAAACCCATTTCACTCTAGTGACATCTTTGTCTTTTGGAAGACTGACTAGATCCCATGTCTGATTCTTTTCAATTGCTTCAATCTCTTCATCCATAGCACTTACCCATTTATCATCTTTGACTGCATCTTCAAAATGAATTGGATCTTCTATTTAAGAATAAAATGCAAAAAGAGAAATCTGATCTGAATTATTCTCACCTTCATTTTGCTCATATATATCTCTTATGCTTCTGATTTTCTGTCTTCTCAGACTTGTCAATGTAGGATTTGACATATCACTTGAACTTGTGGAATGTGGACACGATGGTCCTGCTGTAGATGGTGTTTGTTGTCCTCTTGTTGGACTGCTTCCTTGAATACATGTAGCTACTCTTACAGTCGATGCTAGTGTCACTTGTGGACCACTTTGCTGAGCTTGAATAGGAGTAGTAGGAGTCACAATAGCTGGAATATTTGTTGATGCTAAAATTTCATTCTCCTTTTGATGTATACTAGCTGGAATATTGACTGTCTTCTCTATGCTTCCATCCCATGCTTCATCTTCTACAAATTGTACATCTCTGCTGATTATAACTTTCTTTGTTGTTGGATTATAGAGCTTATAAGCTTTGGATTCTTCACTGTATCCAACAAATATATATTTTTCTCCTTTGTTATTTAGCTTCATTCTCAATTCATCAGGCACATGTGCATATACTACACATCCAAATACTCTCATGTGAGTAACACTGTGTTTTCTTCCCGTCCATGCTTTTTTAGGTACCATATTCATGACACTTTTTGTTGGACACCTATTCATTATATAGGATGCACAAGATATTGCTTCTGCCCAATATTCATTTGACAAATGTTTGGCTTTCAACATGCTTTTAGCCATTTCTATGATTGTTCTGTTTTTCCTTTCAGCTACTCCATTTTGTTGAGGTGTGTATCTAGTTGTGAACTACTTGTGAATTCCATGATCTTTGCAAAAATGAAAAAATTCTCTTGAAATATATTCACCACCTCTATCTGTTCTTAACACTTTGATATAAAAACCACTTTATTTTTCAACCAAATTCTTGAACTAATGAAACATATCAAATACTTTATTTTTCTACATTAGAAAATAGACCCATGTTTTTCTTGAATAATCATCAATGAATGTCAGAAAATAAAAACTACCACCTATTGAAGGTGTTTGCATAGATCCACACAAATTTGAATGTATAATTTCCAAAGGGGTTTTTGCTCTAGTTGACTTTCCAGCTGGAAATGGTTCTCTATGTTGTTTTTCTAAAATGCACCCTTCACATACCCTTTCTGGTTTTTCTATTAAAGATAGTCCCTTGACCATGCCTTTCCCATGAAATAAATTTAAACCTCCAAAGTTGAGATGCCCAAATCTCAGGTGCCATAACCAGTTTTCATCTTTTATCTCAGCTTGAAAGATTGTCTGCACTACTACTATAGTTTCTTCTCTACCCACTTGTGAATTCAGTAAGTGTTGTGCTTGAGCATAATTCATATTCAAATCTAGCCTTATCTTTAAGGGAAACATTTTGTTGTTTGTCATTATGACTTTTGCAATAAGTTGGTTGCTTGGGTATTTGTCTAAAATTGTGCACAAACCATTCTTGAAGGTTACTCTATACCCTTTTTGAACCAGTTGCTCTACACTCATTAAGTTATGTTTCAGACCAGAAACAAAATACACATCTGAAATATACTTTTTCTCTCCATGTTTAGTTAGAATATTGACATCTCCTTTTCCCTTGACTGACACTTTGTTGTCATTACCCAATGTAACATCAGACTTTACATTCTCATCTAAACTTGAAAACATTTCTAGATTCCCTATCATATGATTGCTATAGCCTGAATCTAAAAACCATACATCTTTTTCATTTGCTTGAGCAACATTACAAGCTAAAAATATTGTGCTCTTATTTGAATTCTGATTTTGACCTTGTCTTGAAAAATTTGCATTTTGTCTATTATTATCATACTGCTTCTTTCTACACTAATACATATAATGCCCATATTTTTTACAGTAGTGACATTGGACTTGAGATTTATCATACCTTTGATTTTGTGACTAATTCTGTGTTAGGTTTTGGCTTGAGCCTTGATTGCTGCCTCTTCCACTTGAGCTTGATAGATTGTATTTTTCACTTCTATAAGAGTTTCTTCCTCTTCCTCTTGATCTACCTCTACCTCTTCCTTGACTGACTGAAGCCTGAGTTTTGAAAGCATGTTCCAATGATGTATTTATTGACCTTTTCAGCCTGTGTTCATGAAAAATTAGAGATGCATACAGCTCATCAACTGAGAACTGTGAGATATTCTTTGTCTCCTCTATAGCAACTACAACTGGTAGAAATTTTATGGGAAAACTCCTTAAAATCTTTTCAACAATTCTAGTATCTTCCAGATTCTCTCCATGAGACCTAATTTGATTAACCACCCCAATGACTTGGGTGTAGAATGAATCTACAGATTCATTTTCCTTCATACATATTGTTTTAAAATCTCTTCTCAGCATTTGTAGCTTTGCTGTTTTAACTTTTCGCATGCCTTGATAGGCTGTTTGAAGTATGTCCCATGCTTGTTTGGACTTTGTTGCTATTGAAATCCTTGGAAAAATGCTCTCATGTACAGCTTGAAATAGATAAAATAAAGCCTTTGAGTTTTTTTTCCTTGTGTCTTTTAATAAGTCTTTCTCTGCTTGTGTTAAAGCATTATATGCTACTGCATCTATTGGCTCTAGAAATCCATTCTCAACTAAGTTTCATATATCTTGTGAGCTAAATAGTGCTTTCATGATAATTGACCAATACTCATAATTCTTCCTATTAAACTGTGGAATTTGTGGGTTTGTCAAGCTTGTGCTTGCTGCCATTTTTGAAATTTACCTAGATAATCTACTTTGACAAACTTGGCTCTGATTATCGAACTTACTCTAATACCACATGAAGGAAAGAGGCAGAGGAATACAATAGAAAATTAAAATTTAAAATATATATATTCAACCTAGAGCTGTTGCTCATCAATTTTTGTATGCTAACATTTTTTCTAAAAATGAAAAGTAAAAACATATACAAATATAGGTAAAAGTCATGTGAAAAACATTCACGGAAGGGAGGGCACGAAATAAAATTTATTGCAAATTACCAACTTCATTTTCCTGATCAAAATGTATTTAATAAAGTGTCCTTTACTTTAATATTAAAACTTAAATATCTATATGCCTAGCTCGCACTCACAAAAGGATATGAATATCACAGTGAAACTTTCCTGGGAATTGGACATTCTGACAGGTGACTAATATCTTTCTGTGGACGTTCATTTACTTGTCAAACCAGGGGACGTAGACTTTAAATGGCGCAGCAAAATATATGCACTAGAAATTTGTTTTGGTCAAATCTTAGCAAAAATACATACTGGAAAGAAATTCTATCTAAGCTACAGAATGGTAATGCAGAATTCTTTAACTCAACTATGCTTGATTAAAACAGAAACTGTAACAGCTATGACTGAAGCAAAAACCATGAACTGACCTTATGCTGCAGGAACAGTCACAGGGATGGACTCTCTATGCTGCAGGAGCAGTGTAAGACTGAGTTTGCGTAAAAACTTCAAAAGATGAAAGCTAACTGTATATCATCAGAAAAGAACATCTAACTAATTAACTACAGATACTTACTAAGTGGGCCCCCTTAGCAAACATCTACTGATTACACAGATGCTGAACTCAGAACTTCATCGATCTTTATTCATGAAAACAGAACGAAATACATTGTCTTGTTGGTGTGAAAACTAACAACAAACTCTACTTTTGGTCAAACAGATTCTGTCTTTCATTATCATACTGATTCTTACATGATCTCTGCTACTTTGTTTCTATCTTACCTAAAAAATCATCTATTACTCATTCTATTCATCTTCTACCACTACCTCGCGCAGGAGGAGTATCCTTTTTTAAATTAAAAGAACAACTAACTAACTAACTTCATCAAAGAAAGACGTGGAAGTAAAGTATATCCCTGAATCAAGGAACAAACTTCATAAATGAATTTATGTGTTCAACCTGATTCAGAGAGAATCTAGCGCTCCACTCTCTCCAGATTGACTTTCCATTAAAAAAATATTTCCAAATCAGTTTCGATCAAAGAGTCTTTGGCGGAGCTTCCTCAAAGTCGTGCAGGAAATGGGCTTTACTGCAAGGCTAAGATCGGTTGCGCTTGACTCGATCATTCTTCAACAACCTGCGAAACAAAAGGTAACAGACGCGCAAGAAAAGACATATGGTACATACATGATATCTATTCATTAATCACACATTTCAAATCTACTTCACCATTCAAAAACTGTATACGATATACCAACCATTTTCGGGAGTCAACAGGGCAATAAATGCAATCAAGTCAACACAATAGGCTACAGGAATATAAAAGTGTCTTGCTATAGGATATCCCCATAAAAGGTTTCAAGAAAGTTTAAACAGCCATGAAATAGCAAAAATGAAGTCATTTAAAAGTTTATCATAACATCAAATTATGAGCATATTTTAGGCTCATCACTGCCCCCTACTTAGCCCAATGCTGGTCCTCCAGCATTAACTTTCCTGGTGGTTTCTCTAAAGTCAGTAGTGACTGCATGACTCTGGAATGGATGTCCAAACCTGTAATAGAATCCTCTGAAATCCTGGCACCTTTCATATCTGCGGTCTTCTAATTCATTGTTAAGATTTGTAGCCTGATGAGGATACAGGGGCCACATTAGCACAGGGGGTCTGAATGTCAGTGGCAGCCATAATTCAAATCTTGTTTGAAGTCCCAATTGAATATACCTGCTGTTTCATTTGAGTGCAGCTGTAAAGTTTAAGGGACCATGTGGTTCTGACTTTCTTAACCCAACAGTCAATTTTTCCCATCTTTTCTCAGTTCTGGTATATGCTAATCTCCAAAATAAATATTGCTGTGCCTGGAATTCATCATATACTTGCTTTCTGATGTCAAATATTTTTGCTCTGGCTGAAACATTATTAATACCATATGTCAATGCAAACCAATCTTTCAGCATTGCATGTGGGTTTGAACTTTGAGAGCGTAATGGGACAGACTCTATTTTCTCAATTTCCTCATACGTTTCCCATGCGCCATAATTCACTATGTTTGAATGCTCTCCAAATGAATATCTGTGTATGGAAGAGGATTCCATTCTATTTCAAGAGTGGTGGTAAAATCCATACGATAGAATTCTGCAGAGAAATTCGGCAACGATTGAGAACATTATTAGCTGCATGCAAAACTCTTTGAGGAATGAATTATGGGATGTGAGGACAGAAATTCATCAGTGAGCCATGAAACTGATAGGGCTGCAGGCATAAACCACCCGGGTTGGGATTGGGTCACTGGGCGGGTTGCGGCTGGCGTGCAAATGGAAAAAACCGGTTCGGCAGTTTCTGCGTTTGGGTTGCTGGAACAACAGGGCAACAGGTGTGCCTGGGGTTGTGGAGTTGTAAGCTCTTTGGGCGGCAGGTGGGAGGTGAGCAATCTCAGGGAGTTGATAAGCAGTTTTAGCCAAGATATGACCAGGTGTGAGGGTTGTCTTCCTTGTTGGGTTCATGGGCTCTTGAGGGGTGAGGAGTGTTCCCCGAGCTTCAACCCATGCCTTATATGGCTTAATAATTTAAAATGATCGCAGTCTGAGATAGAAAAATGGCCTTCATAGGTTAAATACCTCATTATATAAGTGGCATACTCACGAGATATGGAAAATACGTTGACACTCGCTTGCATCATGGCAGAATCAGGAGTCCATTAGCAGGCATCAAAAATTCAGCCCTTGCAGCTGCAGCATCTGAAGAAAAGTTTTCTCCAACGGCTGGGAGCCCGGTTACTTCAGCAATTCTATCTTCGGTTGCAACAACTGTTAGACCCCATACGGTGGCTTCCCCTTCAGAAAGTGTTCTCAAAAATTCTGTCGCAGCCTCCTCATCAAAATCATTTAAACTCAAAAAATAATTTAACCATCCACAGAGGCTAAATGCTTGGACTGTCTGCGGGTTTTGCAACAACAATTCATGAGCTACAGGCTCATGTCGTACCAACTAACCACCCATATTGTAGTTTTTCTAGCTGAACTCAATTTCTTGCTGAAGATTCAAATTCTTTATTTCCTTTTCTGCTATGATTTTTCTCTGTTAGGCCGCCACATTTTTTTCTTTTTTCCAAAAATAAATTTTTTTAAACAAGCAGTCTTAATCGTAGTTTGCAAGAAAAAGATGCATTAAAGAAGGTCATGCAATCACGTTTGGAAAGTACCAAAAATATATTAAAGAAAGATTATTTTGCAGTTATGGCAGCGGCAAAAAGACAGGCTTCAAATGATGGATTACCCCACCCCCTACTTAAAAGATGACATGTGTCCTCACATGTACTAAAAAAATAGGTAGAGATTCAGGTGATAATGACCGGTACATGCATAGCAGTAATTGAATAGAATGAAATAAATCAAATATGTGATAAGAAAAGATATGGCGTACCTTTAGTAATTGCACGTACGTGTGAAGAAAGATGATGGCGCTGTGTGAATTGACAAGTTAGAAAGATATCTTAATTAAGGTTGATGCAGACGGTTGAAGTGGATGGGTGATGTGGGCAGATGAAATATATAAATGAAATGGATGGATGGGATGGATGGATGGAAGATAAAGAAGTGAGATGGGGGCGATAAATGAAAATGGAGAAAAGGGTTTTCTTAAAAAGAAAACCTTTATTATGGGCATGCTTTTTGAAAATTACGGAAATGCTACAGGAGAAAGGCTAGAGCCTTCGGCTGCAGGAAGAGTATCGGGAGGAACCTGAATAAACTGCTTCATGAAGTCTTCCTTGGAAACTGGCTTATGGTACAGTCGGAGTCGGTGGCCATTGACGAACAATTTGAAACAGACTGGATCAATTGTGACCAGCTGCACAGCTCCATTCTCAAACACATTTTCAACCTCATAGGGCCCAAGCCAGCGTGTTGTGAGTTTACCCTAATTTTCTTGGTACCTGGAATCATATAACAAAGCCCAATCTCTAGCAGAAAATTTTTTGGTTTTGATGTGCTGATCATGCCATCTCTTTCTCTGCTGTTGGATTACTTCTGTATGTTGTAGGGCATCTTTTCTCATTTCGTCCAAAGCATTTAGCTGCAGGAGATGGTCCTTCTGTGTTTCAGATAAGTCCATGTTGAGTTCAAGATCTGTCCTCAAAGTTTTATGTTCAAATTCAATGGGTAACATAGCTGTTTTCCCATAGAGCAACTCAAAAGGTGTAAACCCAGTTGTTGTTTTCCATGTAGTTCTATAAGCCCAAACTGCTTTAGGAAGTCTATTACTCTAGTCTTTCTTATGAATCTGTACTGTCTTTGTGAGGATCGCTTCAATTTCTCTGTTTGCTACCTCCGCCTGACCATTGGCTTGAGGATGATAGGGGCTGGACTTCCTGTGTTTAATCTTATAGTCATTCATAAGTGCAGTGATCAGATTTGACGTAAACTGAGCTCCTTGATCAGTTACAAGCTCTCTGGGGACTCCAAATCTGGTGAAAATTTGTTCATACAAAAATTCAGCAACTTTGTTATCTTGGGCATTAGTCATAGCTTTTACCTTGACCCATTTTGTGACATAATCCATGCAAACTAGAATATATGACTTTCCATTTGATGGTGGATCAATTGGCCCCACAAAATCCATCCCCCATTTATCAAAAGGGGTGACTATTACTTGTGGATATAGTGGCATTTCATCTGACTTAGTTGGTCTTCCCATACGCTGGCATCTGTCACACTTCCTTGTATAGGCCACAACATCCTTATGTAATGTTGGCCAGTAATACCCTGTTGTAAGGACTTTCATTGCTGTTCTTTTTGCTACAAAATGCCCTCCACATGGTTCATCATGGCAGGCATGCAATATATCATAAGTCTCATCTTCTCTTACACATCTTCGCATTACTTGATCAGGGCCAGTATAGAACAGACAATTGGCAATCCAAGTAAAGTTGAAACTTTTCTCTGTCAACAACTTCTTTTCTTTTGGGGAAAAATGAGCTAGTATTCTGTTTGCTGCCAGATAATTAGCAATATCTGCATACCAGGGTGTATGTGCAACAATGGAAAACAAGTGTTCATCTGAAAATCTATCATCAATGACCTCTTGTTCCTCAGATGCAGCTGATTGAAGTCTTGATAAAAAGTCAGCTACAACATTAGCTCTTCCTGGTTTGTCAATGATTGTGATATCAAATTCTTGTAACAACAGGAGCCATCATGCCAATCTACCAGAAATGGCAGGTTTGTTCATCAGGTACTTGATTGTTGCATGGTCGGTGTGGACAAATATCTAATAACCTGTGACATAATGCCTGAATTTATTCAAAGCATATACTACTACAAGCAATTCCTTTTCTATAACAGTATAGTTGAGCTCAGGACCTTGAATATTTTTGCTGATAAAGTAGATAGCATGCTCAATTGAATTTTCTTTTTGACTTAAAACTGCTCCTATACCAAAATCAGACGCATCAACATGTATGTGAAAAGACAGGTTCCATTTTGGACCTTGAAGAACAGGGGCTTTGGTAAGCAAGTCCTTTAGTTGCAGGAAGGATTTTTCGCAGGCCTCGGTCCACTCAAATTGGAAATCCTTTGTTAACAAAGCATAAAGTGGACTGACAATTTTACTAAAGTCTTTTATAAACCTTCTATAATACCCTGCATGACCAAGAAAACTTCTAACATCTTTTTGTTTTGCAGGAGTTTGTAAATTCTGAATAACTTCAATTTTAGCAGTGTCAACCTGAATTCCATTCTTTGAAATATGATGACCTAGAACAATACCTTCTTCCATCATTAGAAAGCACTTTTCACTGTTTAGAGACAAATTTTGCTCTCTACACCTTTTTAATACTTTTTCTAAATTCACCAGTGCTTCTTCAAATGTGACTCCATATGTAGTGAAATCATCCATATAAATCTCCATACATTCATGAGATATATCAGCAAATATACTAATTACTACTCTCTGAAATGTTGTTGGTGCATTGCATAAGCCAAAAGGAAAGACCGAATAAGCAAATGTTCCCCATGGACAGGTAAAAGTGGTCTTGTCTTGATCTTCAGGGGTAATTTTTATCTGATTATACCCACTGTAACCATCTCAGAAGGAAAAATATCTTTTACCAGACAGTGAATCTAGTACTTGGTCTACAAAAGGTAATGGAAAATGATCTTTCTTAGTGGCATTGTTCAACTCTCTATAATCTACACATACTCTCCATTTTCCTCCTTTCTTGGGGACAATGACTAATGGAGAAACCCATTGGCTGTCAGAAATTGGATAAATAAAACCAACATCAAGCAACTTTTGAAGTTCATTTTTCACTATTTCTCTAAGTGATGGATTTACTCTTCTCTGAGGTTGTCTAACTGGTGAACAATCTTCTTTGATATATATCCTATGAGTACAGACTCGAGGATCTATTCCCTGCATGTCCCCATATTCCCATGCAAAAGGTTTATGCTGTTCTTGTAGCATTTTTAATAAGTCATCCTCTTGAGACTGAGACAACTTACTATTAACATTCAAACAATGATCTGGAGACAATTCTATCTGCTTAATGAGATTACTCATAGAATCAACAGGTAATGTTTGTACCTCTTGTGGAAGCAAGTTATGAAAAATTGTCGGAAGTTTAGGCAATGAACTCTCAGAATCTAGCTGCTGCAGGAAACATTGATGCTGACTGTCACTTGGATCAGATAAACTATCTGCATCAAGATTGAATTGCAGAATTTGAAAAAGCAAAGCATCTTCACTTTGAAGTTGAGAGAATGGATCATTTCGAAGCATCATCAATTGAGCCAAAGAATTGGCTTCTTTAGTTTCTTCTCCCACATCTGGCCAAACAGGTTGGGACAAAATAGGACGAGGTTTATGGCGGATACAAAGCCATTTCTTTTGTGGTGCCCATCGAAATGGTCATATCTCGAGCGACATCCTATAAAAGCATCAGCAGTTGCTAACCATGGCCTACCAAGGATAGCTGGATACCCTCCTAAAGTTTCCTTAACTGATAATATTGTAAAATCAGCAGGATACTCCCAAGATTCAAGAGTGATAATTACATCTTCTATCATCCCATCAGGTTTGACTGTGGAGCTGTCTGCAAGCTACAAAACTGTGGGTGTAGACCTAATATTTGAAATATTCAAGGAGTCCATAGTATGCTTTGTCATTACATTAATGACAGCTCCTAAATCAATCAAAACATTTTTTACAACTTGGCCATTTATATGTATCTGTACTACAGGGCTTCCAGGGTCAATATACTTTGGAATAACTACATTTCCCAACATTATATCAGCCAATTTCCCTAAGACATGAATTGTTTGGGGATCCTTTTTCTTTCGTCCAGGCTTCTTCAAACAGGCTTCTTTAATAGCTTTTCCAAAAATAGGAACATCTTTAATAGCCTAAAACAAAGGGATTTGAATTTGCACATTTTTGAGCTGATCTAGAATATCAAAAGTGGGTTCTTCCATGAGTTTAGATTCAGTACTTTGTAACCGAGCTAAGGAAAAGGTGGTTTATCTTGTCTCTGCAGAACAGGTTCCATAGAAACTGTATCGGGTATAGGTATGTGCTCAGTGGAAACAGCAGGTGCATTAGATTCTTCAAGGGGTGAATCAGATATTTCTATAATCAGAGGTGGTTTGGGAGCAAGTAAAGTAGTTCTAGACCTCAGATGGATGTCATTAACATTTAAGACATAAGCTTGATATTGGTTGGCTTCAGAAATATACACAGGCTGTTGAGGCTGTTGCTGTTGCTTATTATTGGGATTAGGCAACGGCTGGGCAGGCATAGGCATTTGCTTTGGAGGTCCAGGATTTATGGTAGTTGCTGCAAAAGGCAGCATAAGGGCCTGTTGTTGTGGCTGTGGAGGCTGCAGGAAGCCAGGAGACTGGTTTTGCCATTGTTGAGGACCTCTCCATTGAGGATTTTGTTGCCAATTTCCTGAAGGTGGGGTCCATTGACCTTGTGGCTGCTGCCAACCTCCTTGAGGAGATTGCCACTGTGGGGTTTGATAATTAGACCAACTTGGTTGAGGTGGATTCCATGGTGGTGGTGGTCCATATGCTTGTTGCCATTGGTTATTATAGCCAGAATAGGGATTACCAAAAGTTAAAGGGTCTTGAGGCATACCTTGCCTTTGGGCCCATGGTCTCCTTTGTGCAACAAAGAACACTTGATCATCATCACTTTCCACTGGTTTGAAATCAGTAGGCAGTTGTCTAGCTTCCAGATTAGCCACCATCTTGCATCTGCAATCACGCTTCTTTTGTCTACAGTAGGGACAGAACTCAGCCAAAGCTACCTCAGCTTCTGCATGTTTTTTCTGAGCTTGCATAGTGTCCAATTGTGTAGCCATATTATTAATGATGTCCTGCTTGAAATCAGATAGCAGATTTGTGATCTCTATTTGGGAAACTCCACCAGAAGAAGACTTCCCCACTAAAGCATGATGACCTCGACCTTTCTTAACTATTGCTCGAGAGTAGTTAAGGCATATCTTCTGTATATCATCCCAAGGCAGTTGAGTTATATCACCTCCTCCCATTAGGTCTAGGGCGTCAATACAGGCATCACTGATTCCCCTTAGAAAGAGTAGTTTCTGAGAGTCCTCGTTAAGAGTATGGTTTGAGTTCCTTTTTAATGAAAACAAAAACCTTGAAATATAATCTTCCAGACTTTCATCCTCCTTCTACTGAATTCGGAATATGTCATCACCTTTGCTAGCACTCTTACAATATTCCTTATATTTTTCAAGGAATTTCGTCTGCATGGCTGCCCAACTATTTACAACGGCTCTTCCCAGACTCATGAACCATTTGAGAGCTCCCTCCTTTAAAGTGGAAGGAAATAGCTTCAGTTTATGAGCGTTGGTGTTGTAGTCATAACTGCGACAGAGGACATCAAATTCAAACAGAAAGGTTTCTGGGTCTTCTATGACCAAGCCATAAAACTTTGGAAGCAAGGAAGAGGGGATGTTTTTAAGATTATCAGTATCTTATTGGGGAACAATGGGAAACTCAAATGCAGGAGGTGGATTATTAGGTGGATTATTTGCCATGTCTGGGTGCTAGAATAGCAGAGCAAATGGATTTTCCTTAGGTTCGTTATCAGCTGGGTCAAATGGTAGTTCAATAAATAGATTTTCAGGGAGGAACCTTCCCAGTGCGTCTCTTCTTCTTCTATGCATGCAATATGGTGAGTAACGGCTTGAAAGATTTTGAAATTTTTTGACTAACAGACTAAACTAATGCTGAAAATGACTTTGTCAGACTCCTAGTTAGACACCATCCCCGGCAACGGCGCCAAAAATGGCTCACACTCACAAAAGGATATGAATATCACAGTGAAACTTTCCTGGGAATTGGACATACGATGGTGACTAATATCTTTCTGTGGACGTTCATTTACTTGTCAAACCAGGGGACATAGACTTTAAATGGCGCAACAAAATATATGCACTAGGAATTTGTTTTGGTCAAATCTTAGCAAAAATACATACTGGAAAGAAATTCTATCTAAGCTATAGAATGGTAATGCAGAATTCTTTAACTCAACTATGCTTGATTAAAATAGAAACTGTAAGCTACGACTGAAGCACAAACCATGAACCTTACTTTAGGAACAGTCACAGGGATGGACTCTCTATGCTACAGGAGCAGTGTAAGACTGAGTTTGCGTAAAAACTTCAAAAGATGAAAGCTAACTGGATATCAGCAGAAAAGAACATCTAACTAATTAACTACAGATACTTACTAAGTGGGCCCCCTTAGCAAGCATCTACTGATTACATAGATGCTGAACTCAGAACTTTGATCTTTATTCATGAAAATACGAAATACATTGTCTTGTTGGTGTGAAAACTAACAACAAACTCCGCTTCTGGTCAAACAGATTCTTTCTTTCATTATCATACTGATTCTTACATGATCTCTGCTACTCTGTTTCTATCTTACCTAAAAAATCATCTATTACTCATTCTATTCATCTTCTACCACTACCTCGCGCAGGAGGAGTATCTTATTTTTAAATTAAAAGAACAACTAACTAACTAACTTCATCAAAGAAAGATGTGGAAGTAAAGTATATCCCTGAATCAAGGAACAAACTTCATAAATGAATTTATGTGTTCAACCCGATTCAGAGAGAATCTAGCGCTCCACTCTCTCCAGATTGACTTTCCATTAAAAAAATCTTTCCAAATCGATTTCGGTCAAAGAGTCTTTGGCGGAGCTTCCTCAAAGTCGTGCAGGAAATGGGCTTTACTGCAAGGCCGAGATCGGCTACGCTTGACTCGATCATTCTTCAACAACCTGTGAAACAAAAGGTAACAGACGCGCAAGAAAATGCATATGGTACATACACGATATCTATTCATTAATCACACATTTCAAATCTACTTCACCATTCAAAAACTGTATACGATATACCAGCCATTTTTGGGAGTCAACAGGGCAATAAATGCAATCAAGTCAATACAATAGGCTGCAGGAATATAAAAGTGTCTTGCTACAGGATATCCCCATAAAAGTTTTCAACAAAGTTTAAACAGCCATGAAATAGCAAAAATGAAGTCATTTAAAAGTTTATCATAACATCAAATTATGAGCATATTTTAGGCTCATCAATGCTATATAACTAAAAGTCCTTTGGCAGAGGGGGTTTGGTTGATGGTTCCCCACCGTATCGCAATGGTTAACAACCCTTTTTGCGATATCATGGGCAGCGGTTTGAAGACAACGTGGTTAACGACTGGCGGCGTACATGAGCCACGATGCTGTGGGGGTCTTCGAATGGTGGCAGGAGGAGGACGGTAGTAGTTGGAGGTGACGGTAGCAGTTGAGTTTACATTCCAACATGGAGTTCCTCCTGGTGGGTGGGTGGCAATTAGATTTATAGCCAACAACCTAGATAAGCTAGTTTCAACTCTATATATTTCATTTACAAGCGTTGTTTTCCAATTGAAGCAAATTAGTTTTAAAATAACATTACCATTCTGTTTGGAGTCGATCGAGATTGACCTATATTTCATTTTATGCATAACATTTCATGAGAATTATAATATATATGGTTCACTTACATTTATTGTATTTAGTCAATAAAAACTAATCTTTCTCCTCTGTCAACTGTAACGTAAATATATAGTTTATTTTAAAATTTCTTTTACTTCTCGACAACAAAATTACAGTCATTTTCTCTATGTTGCTATGTCACAGGAGCTTGGATGATGCATTGCCACTTTGAATCCCATTCAACACTTGGTTTTAACATGGTATTTATTACAAAGGATGGGCCAACAAATTCAGATAAATTGCCGCCTCTTCCTTTTGTTCTACCGAAATGTTAGTTGTATTGCAATTTAGTCAGATGGCCAAACTGTCCCTTATGTAGGGGGGAGGACCTTGAGCATGTTTCAATAGTTGTGATAGTAGTTGTTTATATAATGTTCAATATTTTTATCAATATTGGACCAATAGTTGTGACTTTAAAGTTGTTTAGTGCTGATGATGACTATCCATAATTAAACAAAATGTATTCCTTTGATCTAAAAAAAACTAATCATGTGATTCCACATTAGTGCTCAAAAACATGATGTGAATGCACAAGTATTGGCACTTTTTTTTGGGCTTTTTTGGACACCTTGACAAAAAGCATGCTGATGTGACATCATATTTGATGATGTGGCCCTGAAACCTTAGTTATAAGCAGGGGACTTGCAAGTAAGCTGCTGTAAAAAATTGGAAATGATTTGAAATTTCCACATAGGATAATTAAAAGCGCGAAGTTTACTAGTTCACTTATTTTTTAGGTTAATATAATAAATACATACAACTTATTGTAGAATTCTATGAAAATATTTTGATAAATATTATTCTTAACGTATTTATTTTTTAATAAATTAGTGATATAGTTAAACAAAATTATTAAAATAATATTAAATTTGGAGAGCTCATATTTCATACTCTAATATCTAAGGTTTCAACGATTTCTTAGATAATGTTTGAATTATTTTTATTAATTTAATAAAATAATTATGCCCAAGAGGCGTACCACTATAATGGCATTTTTCTGTATACATAAAAACTTGAGAGAAAATTTCAGATGAAAAGAAAATCCTCATCGTTGAAAATTAATTGTTAAAAAATAGTGCTCCAACAAGAATATAGGGGAAACTATAGAATAAAGGGTGATCCAACATGAATATAGGGGTTTATGTGTGATGCATGCACTTCTCAATCGAAATATAGGATGCTTGGTATACATGCAAGCCAAATCAGTTGTGCGTGCAAAATTGTACATGCAAATAATTGTGCGAAATTGTTGCTGTACATGCAAAGAATTGCAAGGAAATGTGAGTTTTGTTCTTGTTAATAGGAGTGCACTTTGTTTAACAGTCTACACCATTACACCACTAGCATTTAGAAGCATTTCAAAAAGCTTACAGGTATTTATCATACCCTTATCTGGTAAGAATTTCTAAAAAGTTCAAAGGTTCTGAAACTCACTTTGTGCCATCGAAAGTTTAAAGCTTTGTCAATTGCAAATCCAAATGTTTCTATTAAATATTAGCTTATAAATATATTTTCTTTGTTTTCGAATGAAATGATTGGCATACTATTCATTACTGAAACATTTGGTTGTAGAATAAATGGTCATTTTCATATGATGTTCAAACTGTACTTTTGTCTATTTAGAGCCTTTTGGGAGGTAAAAATAAACTTTTGCTTCATACTTTTTGTTTATGAAATTTATATTACCATTTGTTATGTGTTAGAGATAGTTAAGATTGTCTAAAAATAAAATAATATTTCTAGAATCTTCCTGTAGCTGTTTTTAAAATACAAAATATTTTAAAAAGAGAGCTGTTGTAAAAGAAGTTTTCAGATTTTAGAATCTTCTAGAAAGCAAGAAGCTTCCAGACTTCAAAGATGTAATAGCTATATATGTGTGATTGAGGACAGCTGCTGTACACAATTTTTTTGAATTGAATATATATTTATTTTCAACTCTGTTTTGCTCTGTTTTTCCCTATTCTTTATTACTACTGTTATGTTTTTATTCTTTGGGACTGTTTTTACATGGTATCAGAGCTAGATTTAGCCAGATTCAGCTGGAGATTCATCTAGAGGTTCAGCTAGAAATATTGCTAGAGGGTTTTGCTGCAGGAAAATATATTGCTAGAAATGGTTTGTTTGCAGGGCTGATATATTATTGGAGTGATATTTGGTTGCAGGGCTGTTATATTGTTGGAGTATTGCTAGATTTGTTTGAAGGCTATTTTTTTTTGCTAACTTGGGTTCTTCAAATGAAGTTTTGCCTATCTTTGATGGAAGTGGTTTTGTAGATTGGAAGATTGCAGTCAAGAATGCTCTAAGAGAGAAGGCTTTATGGAGGATAGTAAATAAAGAAATTGGGGAACCTCAACAAAATGATAGAGAAAAGGAGTTGTGGAAATGCAAGTTGGAGCAAGCTAGAGGTATTATTGGTAAAGCTTTGAGCCCCAATCTAAATAGAAGATTTGTTGATGTTGATAATCCAATAGAGCTGTGGGAGAATTTAGAAAAAGATTATAAAGATGCAGACATTGCTAGCATGTTTAGTATAGAAGAAAAATTGATGAATTTAGATCCATCTGATTTTGAAAAAATGTCTGATTACTTCAATGAAGTTACTTTTTTAAATGCTTAGCTAAAAAAATAGGTGCTGAATATGCAAAAAAAGATTTTCAGTTGATTGCAATGGTTGAAAGTAAGCTTCCCTAGCCATATAAAGTATTTAAGGAATCAAGGAAAAGGGTTCTTCAACTAAATCCCAATACCCCCAGCAAAATTTTGGTCAATTTTGCAAGTCTGTTTTAGATGAAGAAGTTCAACTTATTAAAGAAGGGCATATTAAGAAGAATCATGCATATACAACCAAAAGTAATTTTTTTAGAAATGATGGAAAAAAGAATTAGAAAGGAAATAATAAATTTTGAAATAATGAAGGTTCTAACCATTTTTCTAGAAATGATGGTGCAGAAAAGCAAGCTGGAAGAAAGCTTATTATTTGTAGGTATTGTGGGGGTGAGAATCACATGGAGAAATTTTGTTTGAAGAAGAGGGACAATGAAAGGAAATAATATAAGCCCAAGCAAGAAAGGTTTAAGGATGGAAAGAAGGATAAACATAGCTTCGTAGCTATCTTTTTAAAAAGGCAAGAGAAATCAAATGAGGAGGTAATTGCTACACCCAAGAGTAAATCTAGTGTTAAGGGGGGATACTTTGCTTCAAATTCTAATAAAGAATGGATTTTAGATTCAGGGGCATCATCTCACATGACTGGGGATAGATCTTTGTTTATTGATTTTTATGAAGGGAAGAATTCAGATCAAGAAATTTCTATTGGCAATAAAATGAAACTTCCAGTTTTAGGACAGGAACTATTAATGTAACAAATGGGTCTTTGAAAAATGTCTTACTGGTTGAAGGATTGGGGGTGAATCTTATTTCAGTATATAAAATAGTTCAAGCTGGATATGAGTTTGTTGTCACTGCTGATCAAGTTATTGTTAGAGATAGAAAAAACTCAAGCAATATAATTGCTACTGGTAGAGTTGACCATGAAGAGAATCTATTTAAATTTGTGGGGTTTGTTGATGATAAATACACACTCTCTCATACTTTCATTGCTCAGACTGATTATATGTCAAAACTTTGGCATGCTAGACTTGGACATTTAACTTATAGAAAATTATAAGATATGGTTAGAGGATTAACAAAAAATTTAGCTTGTGAAGGTGTGTGTGAAGGTTGTGTGTTAGGGAAACATCATCGAGATCCTTTTGATTCAGGTAAAGCATGGAGAGCTAATCATCCGCTGCAACTCATTCATAGTGATTTATGTGAACCAAGATATCCTTCACTTTCAGGTGCTAGGTACCTTCTCACTTTTATTGATGATTACAGTAGGAGAGTATGGGTTTATTTTCTTGAAAGGAAAAAAGAAGTGTTTGAAGTGTTTCAAAAGTTTAAGGCATTAGTTGAAAATCAAAGTGGCAAAAGAATTAAATGCTTAAGTACGGATAATGGGGGTGAATATTGCAATTATGCATTTTAGTCATTTTGTAAAAAATATGGTATTAAGGTGCAAATAACAGTTCCTTATACTCCTCAACAAAAACGGGGTGGCTGAACGAATGAATAGAACTCTTTGAGAAATGGCTCGTTGTATGTTGCATTTTAAAAGTTTGCATAATAAATTTTGGGGTTTGGCTGTTTCTTGTGCTGCACATATTATAAATAGAATCCCCACCAAAGCTCTCACAAATATCACCCCAGAAGAAGCATGGAGTGGTAAGAAACCTCACATTGGATATTTTAAAGTATTTGGGTGTATTGCTTGGGCACACATTCCTGATGCAAAAAGGGAAAAGCTAGAACCAAAGAGTCATAAATGTTTGTTTATGGGTTATAGTGAAGAATCAAAGGATTACAGGTTATATGATTTGACAACAAACAAGGTCCTTGTTAGTAGAGATGTGAAGTTTGATGAGCATTCACAACTTACAGCCACTCCTTCTCACTCTGCAACAACAAATGCTTTTCATTTTTTAGATATTTTAGAAAGAAATGGAGACTACATTGATGAGGATGAGTTGTGCACTTCTACAAATGATGAAAATACTAGTGAAAATGAAACAACTAATGCTTGTAATCAGACATTTTCTGCAGGTAGTGATGATGAAGAAGATGACTTTTCAGCTAGACAAAAGACAAGGAGTGTTGAAGAAATATATAGGCAAGGCTCAAAGATCCAAGGGAGGAATGGTAGTGCTCTCATGGCCAAAGTATTACAAGTAAATGACCCAAGATCATATGAGGAAGCTAGAGGGAAGAAAGAATGGGAGCAAGCTATGGAAGAAGAATATGATGCTTTGGTGAAAATAAAACTTGGGAACTTGTGCCACTTCCCAAAGGTAAGAATGTAATTGGTTGCAAATGGGTTTATAAAACAAAATTTAAATCAGATGGTGCTATAGAAAAATTTAAAGCTAGATTGGTTGCTAAGGGATTTAATCAAAAAGAGGGTGTTGATTATGAAGAAACTTTTGCTCCTGTCATTAAAATGAATACAGTTAGAATTATTCTTTCTTTGGCTGCAAGTCTTGGGTGGCATATTCATCAAATGGATGTAAAAAATGCTTTCTTAAATGGAGATTTATATGAAGAAATATATATGGATCAGCCACCAGGTTTTGTAGATCAGCAACATCCTAATCTTGTTTGCAGATTAAAGAAGTCACTTTATGGGCTTAAACAAGCACCAAGAGCATGGAATGAGAAGATTGACAGGGATTTTCAGCTTCATGGGTTTCAAAAATGCAAATCAGATCCAAATCTTTATGTGAAGAGAGTGCAAAATAAAATTATTCTTGTTGCAGTTTATGTGGATGATTTACTCATAGCTGGACCAAATATTGGGTTAATTAATGATTTGAAATCAGATCTTAAAGGGGCATTTCATATGAGTGATTTGGGTGAACTAAATTATTTTCTTGGCTTGCAAATTAGTAGGCTTCATGATGGGTTATTTATCTCTCAAGCAAAATATGCTTTGGATCTTTTAGAAAAATTTAACATGCTTGAATGTAAGCCAACCCCTACTCCTTTTCAATTTGGGATTAAGCTTACTAAGGAATGTACTTCCAAGAAGGTGGATGCTACTTTATATAGACAACTTGTTGGTAGCTTGGTTTATCTAACACATTCTATCAGCTTGGGTCAGGTCCAATTACATGGAGCAGCAAAAAAAAAATAGCTACATCATTGTCCTCATGTGAAGCAAAATATAGAGTAGCAAAAGAAGCTAGAAAAGAAGCAATTTGGATTCAAAATATTTTATTTGAGCTTGGTTTTGCATAAAGTTCAGCTACTCCTTTGTATTGTGATAATAAAAGTGCTATCCAAGTTGCAAATAATCTTGTTTTTCATGCTAAAACAAAACACATTGAGATTGATGTTCACTATATTCGGAATCTTGTTCAAGCAAATTTTTTTAATCTCCAATTTTGTCCAAGTGAAGACCAAGCAGCAGACATATTTACTAAGAGTATGCTTGAGGCCAAATTTCTGAAACTACGGAGCATACTAGGCATGATTGAGGTGAACATTAAGGGGGGATAGTAATATAATGTTCCCCTCTTTTTATTTTTCTAGCCAATCTTAAGGGGGGATGTTAGAGATAGTTAAGATTGTCTAAAAATAAAATAATATTTCTAGAATCTTCCTGTAGCTATTTTTGAAATAAAAAACATTTAAAAAAAAGAGCTGTTGTAAAAGAAGTTTCTAGATTTTAGAATCTTCTAGAAAGAAAGAAGCTTCCATACTTCAAAGATGTAATAGCTATATATGTGTGATAGAGGACAGCTGTTGTACACAGTTTTTTTGAATTGAATATATATTTATTTTCAACTCTGTTTTGCCTTGTTTTGCCCTGTTCTTTATTACTGTTGTTATGTTTTTATTCTTTGGGACTGTTTTTACATTATGCAAAACCAAATAATGACTCCCCATTGAATAGCCAGATGACATTACTATGGAGCAATCAAGAAGGCAATATCATTAAATTATTCTGTCATCTATCAATAGATGTCACCCTTATGGAGATGCAAGGTAATTTTTAATGGGATTACACTATCAAGCTGACCCATTCGTTCCCAATGATGGGAGCATCAACTCTGCTATCCCTTTGCCAATTGGCCAATTGATTTGTTGCTTATGTTTTATGATTTGTAAATGACATTCTTTGGGGTCTGAATGCAACAACTACTAGTCTGTATCCAATCAGTAATTTTTTTTGTCTCAATGAATAAAATTTTCAAGGAAGAAGAATCAAGAATTCAATGCATTTAATATTTTTAATTGTATGAGAGTGTTTTATAATACTATGATTCTTGGACTCATTTTCCCATTCAAATTTTATGTTTCTTTTTGATTAATCATCAAAAATAATAAGAAAGGTTGTTTTTATTTCGAGTACATGCATCCCCTTAAAATTCCCTAACATTTAATAGAAATTATGGAGATGCATTCTTGCATTCCCACATTCTAGACACTTAATGTCTATTGCTTCTTTTTCATATTTTTTTAGTTCCTAATTTTTTGAATACTTGACACCATGATTTGGACAAAGTTAATCTTTAAATATGTCCTCAGAGAAGACAACAGTAATATGTTAAACAAATTGCAACTATATTGCATGTTCTATGTTTACATTTCTCTTCTGTTGAAAGTTGTCCTCAAACCTGATAATTTGTCTTCAATTTCTTAAAAAAACAAAACCTTGTGCAGATGATTTTAAACTAGACTCTCTTAAAGTTCTTATCCTAATAGACTCTAGGATTAGCATATAGGACATGGAAAGGTTATAAAAGTAGCACAAAAATGCAACCATGCATAGAGGGCAATCAACCATATCCTAAAAAATATCATTGAACACTAAAAACCAACCATGGATGGAACCATTTTCTCTACCAGTAAATATTATTAAAAATAAGCTTCTTAGCCAAAGACCATACTGATTATGAAAGGAAGTTCTAAATGGGTACTTATAAGTTTTGAACTTCTATACTACATACGCCCTATGTAACATTTAAATAATCAATACTGAGCTCTCAGTTCAAATTTCCAATGCCACATGGAGACGCATGCCATTGGTACAAGCAAGTGAGAAATTCAATGACATGTGCGTATTAGAGCACCAATTCATGATATCCTTAAATATTACTGATTTAGATAACTTAACAAAGCAGAGTATGGAACACTTGAAATTGATCCAAATTGATTTGGAAAATGTATTAAGACAAGAAAACTTGAACAAAAGAGTTTACTCAGTTGTAGGGACAGGTGTTAGACAGTGTTGCAGACTTGGAAAACACAGAGATGGCACTATAATTGTAGAAGTATCCAGACTGTATAGTTGATGGTGAAGAGTTGAGAAAAGCCATACCTCTTGCAAACAGGTCCCATCCGAAGTATTCAAGATGCGAAGCAGAGTCCCTTTTGTGTTGGATTTTGCTAGAATAACACCATACTTCGACAGAGGAAGGCAAGCAATGCGTGAGTCATGTGCATATACAAATCTTGTTTTCCTAGGTACTAAGTGTTCAATACGAACCTGCCTTTTAAGTAAACCAGGGCATGCCAAAATAGGACTTGATGACATATTAGAAACAACACAAAGGCCTTGGGTATTAAGTAGAGTCTTTCTTGTATAGAGAAGAACTGCTTCAATTTCCACACAATTGTATACACATGTTTCCTTCTCTAAAACCACCACCATATGATCCCTTGTAATTTTTATTGCTTGAACTTTGGAATCGGTAGTAAGTTGATAAATACATCTGTGAAACTCATAGTCCCATATAATAACTTTATTAGGGGGACATTGGATGTTGTATTCACTTCCAACAAATACTAAAACTTTGCTTCCAATACACCTGTTTAGAATACAAAGAGGTTTACTTTCACTCCATTACTGTGGATTTTTGGAAATTGCTCTAAAAAATTGAATTTGGCATTATTTGGAAGGATGATAAATGCAGCTAAAATAGTTTCATGGACCCAAATTGACACCATTTACCAAATCATTAAGATTGGAACAAGAAGGGAGGAAGCAAACAAAGGATGATAAGATTGGCTTTGGACTTGCCAGGTGTTTGCATGAAAACCTCCAACTCCAAGCTATAATAGCAAGCTCAGCTTGTGTGTATACACCAGTATAGAATGTAGTCCACAATTTACTATAGCAATTTAAGAAACAACTTGCGTGCCCCAAGAATACTCACATATTTTGTAACTATGTATTGACGGATCTCCAAAACATGAACCTTTGTTTCCCTTTTAGCATGTGCATGGGTAATTGAGTTTGGCATATGCTTGCCATTGAATTTCTTTGAAAATCCTTGTTCCAAAGCTCCAAGTATTTATAGGCCAGAAGGATGCTTTTTAAAGGTTGATGGGATTTACAACAAGCACCTTTGTATACCCATCAAATAAAGTTGTCTGTGAAACTTCATTTTGCTGAGGTATTTGTCAAACAATATTTGTATCTATTGACTATCAAGGCACACACTGATCTGATCAAATGTTCTTCAAAATCAATAGGTAATTTGAAGTGGATGCAATATTTTGTTATAGCATTTGATCAACAATTCACATGCCAACTGCACAAGTGCCTATTCAATGAATTCTGCTTTTTCTTATCATTTGGAGGATCGCCATCCCCTATTTCAAATCTCCCATTTGGCATACACTAGAAGGGGATTTGAGTTCAATATTGTCTCTATTTTTTATATGTTTTTTGTCTTCTATATTAAATTTCACATTTGGCCTTATATGAATTGTACATTGACATTATTGTCTTAAATTTCACTCTTAAAAATAAATGCAATGAAGAGTAAGAGAAGCAGGATTGCAGATTTGATGTTTGCATCAACTGTTTCTGATCTTTGCTTATCTGAAGGATCACCATATGCTATTCGAATCTCCCATTTGGCATACAATAGAAGGGGATTTGAGTTCAATATTTTCTTTGTTTCTCACATTTTAATTTGTCTTCTACATATATATTATCATTATTGTCATAAATTTAGCTCTTAAAACAAATGCAATGAAGAGGAAGGGAAGAAGAATTGCAGATTTGATGTTTACATCAATTGTTTTTGATCTTTCTAATATTTTTTTTTTGCTAAATTTTATATTGTATGTCATCATATGATTGAGTTAAGTATTTCAAAGAAACTTTATAATGCATCTTTCAATTGTGGTAAATCAAAAAATCCTCAATGCCTTTTTATAACTTAAGGCATAAGCAATAGTTGGGAAGTAAAGTAAGTTGCAACTGTATCCTTCAATGAGACAATATCAAAGAAGGTTCATAAAAACACAACTTAAAGTATTAATATAAGTATCTCACTAGATCATAAAAACACAAAGATCAAGTACAAAATTGTGTCTTGTCAAATTGAGTTAAAAATCTCAAATGTGGCTATATAATAAATCTCTTAATTGTATTGAACCAAATAAGCCTAAATAACTTTTTATTAAAAATGCAGAAAAGATAGTTATGTAGGAGAGTAAGTTGCATTGTGCCTCTCAATGGTACCAAACCAAAGAATTCTCAGTATTTTTTTATATAAAAAAATATGAGGTCATGGAAAGTTGAAACATACAAACACAATCTACTATAATTGGCTCATAAAGAATACAAAGATTTGATACAAAATTTTATCTGAACTTTTCTACTACGGTTCTTAAGAATGGGGGCATGCATTAGTTAACTAGTCACTTAAGTGAATTGGTTCTTTCCATCTCCTGGCATGCTCTTAGCAGATTTTGTTTATTGGATAAATGAGCTTGCTCATTATAGGAGGCTGGCTTGCTCCCATGTTCTACTCTATACTCAATAGGCCATAGTCTTGATCATAGCTAGAAATAAAACTGTAAGCAGATAAGTCAATCCACACATCATAGTATAAAGCCTAGCTTTGAATAAAATCAACTCAAACCTAATCTAGCATTTATATACAAGTTTATAAGTTCATATACTCAAATGGCATGAAGGAAAGTAATATTTTAGAGGTAATGCAAGCAATATGTGGTAGTAATTTTAAACAAAATCTCATTTAATCAATGTTTTACAAATTAGTTGTATTCACAGTTCAAGTCTAGGTTTGCCATTTTTGAATTTGTCCTTTCAAAATAAATTATAGAAAACCATTGTTAATGGGATAATTGAGAAAAAACTAAGTTGTAAAAAGGTGCATGGGATGAGTTCTGGGACTAAAATCTTAAGATAAAATTTGGTGTTGCAGCCAGAGAGAATTTGGGCCTTGTACTTTTTAGTTTGTAAATAAAACAACAAAGATTAAACATTAGTAGATTTGAATGTGATCACATTGGCAGTTGGTAGTTGCATCTAGTTACAAACATTTTGAGTTTGAAGTTGATTCCATACTGATAACCAATGACTTAAATCCTTAAGACATTTTTCTTATTCCAAAATTTTGATCACCATCCAATGGTTAAGTCACTGCCATGGTTTTATTTCGAGTGAAAGTGGAGACACTTCACTTGTGTAGGAATTGTTATTTTATTCAATGATACATGACCTCAAATTATAAATTAAATTCAATTAAATTCTTACAATTATTATAGTTTTAAATAAAATTTATTTAAATATCAAATAAATTAATAAAAAAAATCATTTTTATAAATTAACATATGTATAAATTAAATTAAATTGATGTAAAATTTTATTATTATAAATATATTTATGAATACAATACAATTAAATTCATTTTTTTTCATTTGATTATTATTAATTTTTATAATTACTATTCATTGCTCAAAATATTAAAATGCTAAAAAAAACCTTACCTTATAAAATATTTTTATATAATAATATAAATATAAATTAATATACATTTTGCAATTGGAACTTCTATCTAAATTATTAAATTAAATATCTTGAGTCATTATTTTTAAATAATAATTATAATATAGTAAAAAAATTAATAAATTCCCATGGTTGCCAAGTGGGCGGTTTCGGTATTGGTATCATCGTGGGACGTGGTTGACGACATGGTCTTGGCTGGCGCAATGATGTAGGGTGGCGACAAAGGGAAATTTATGAAGGAAAGGTGGTGGGAGATGAATTGAAGTCCATTCGGCTTCATAAATGCAATGTCATGTCGAAGGACAGGGAGGAGCTAGAGCTTGGGGTTGATGAGATGCCAAAACCGGTGGAGGCATCAAGTGTCTTTATTAACCCTAGTGTTCCTCATTTCTTCACCTCAAAGATGGAGATTCCTGTGTGTCTTTTGTCTGTGAGAAAGTTGTGGGCTTTCTATGGGAGAATTCGGCATGGGCAGGTAAAATCGGTGTTCAGAGACTGGGATGAGTTGGTTTTGGGGGTGGTGGAGTTGATGCTAGGTGAGGAGTTCATGAATTCAGCAGAGTGTTGGCAGACAAATGCAGATATAGTGGCTCAGTTTCTGGCTGTGCTCTTGGATCTAGAGGTGCCGAAAGCAATGGTTTTGCTCATGGCACAGAAACTGGTTTTGAAAAGTTTGTTAGAAGGCGCCATGGATGTGGTGGTAATTGTAGAATTGGGCATGGGAATCCCTCGGCCTCGAGACCTACATTGTGCTCTTCTTCCTAGTGTGCAGTTTAAGCACTATCCCTTCATCTTGGATATTAAAGGCGAGGCATTGAGGAGGCATCGTGATCGAGCTCAGTGTGGGCTGATCTTCCTGAAACATCACTTATTCCTAGAGTCGTCTAGAGGGGTGGACTGGCGTCAAATCTTTAGGGATCTCTTGCTTGTAGAGGGTGTGCTAATGGAGGATTAACTGGTATTATAGGGGTCTAGTGATATGTTTGTTGCTTAGTTTTTTGGGTTGTTTGTAAATGTCTCCCTGGTTGCTCGAATTTGAAATCTTGTCTGGGGTTGCTTGGGAAATGGTGGGTTGGTTTTTTGGTGTGTTTGAAAGTTGGAGTGTTCGGTTGGGGTAGTTTGTTGGATGTTTTTGGGGCTGGTTGGGGATTTTTGACAGTATCTAGACTACAATGTATTATCTTTTTGAAATCAATAAAATCATATTTACAAATTAAAAAAAACCAATAAATTATTTTCAAATTAAATATTTAATTAATCATATAAGAAAAATACAAACAATTATGCACAAAAAAATAAAATTACATATAGTAATATAAATACTCACAACAATCTATATGTCTAAAAAAGACATCTCTTAGCGTTATTTAGATAGATTATTGAATAAGATAGATAAACTAGTTTTATATCATTTTTAAATTTAATAATATAACAAAATTTATAATTGTAGAAATTCTAATGTGCTTTTATAAGAGAAGATAAACAAATAAATAAGGTGGATTAAGTAAATTTTATAATGCGAGATCAAAAATCCATGATAGCTACTCTGTGAAACATCTACGTTTGCATGAGCTATGTTGACAAGTTCTTACTTGTTGTCATTGTCATGTATCTAATATTTTTGGTGTAGAAAGATGTGTACAAAGTTTTTAATTTAGATTTTTTGGGTTAACCGTAGCAATCAAGTGTTTGCATACACACTCCATGAAACTTTAACCTTTATTAAAATAATTCATTATATTAAATTAACATAAAGAGGGGTAAAAAATTAATAAAACAGGGAAAAATTACAAAGCAAGGCCATTAAAAATCCTTATCAAGCTCTACCAAATGGTCCAATTGTTCAGACAATCCAGGGGGTAATTGACCCCAATCCACCAAGTTACAATCCTGAAAATGATCAGAAGCCCATTTAGCTAAACAATCAGCAACACCATTCCACTCCCGAGGAATATGAGTGAAAGTAACAGACTCCAAAGAAGCGCAAAGATAGAGAATATGTTCCACAACCAAAGCTAGATTCCAGCTAACATCATCTAACTGCTGCCTATTCAACAAGTTCACCACTACCTGGGAATCAGATTCACATATGATCTGGCGCTAGCCCAACTGACTAGCACACTCCACTACCAATAAAATTGCCTAAGCCTCCATAAGATTATTAGTATAAAGACCCTTATAAATAGAGAAAAGAAACTGCACATTCCCAGAGCTATCTCGGCCAACCCCACCAATGCCCGCATGACCAGGGTTACCATGAGAAGAGCCATCAGTGTTAATTTTAAAAACTCCTTGAGGAGGAGGTGACCATCTGCCCTCTCTATTCACCTTCGGGGTAGGATGTCGACATATGTTGCGCATGAGCTGCCATTGCAGAGGAGGGAGATGCAGCTGATTAAAACTACCCACATCACTAGGAGCAATAGGAAGAACATATCACATTTAACGGCAACTGTCTCTCCCAAAGAATGCAAAATCTTCCCCCATAAACGTGGTGCCACCAACTGCACATCTTGAAAAATCCATCGATTCCTCTCCAACCACAAATTCCAAAATATGACGGATGGGCCAATAGCCCAAGCAATTTGAAGAAAGGAGGTAGAAACAGGGGCCCTGCCCCATCGATCCACAAACTTAGCCAAAGAGGACACATGCCCATAGGGCATATTCCACACCCCCCACCAGAAATGCCAAATTGCCCGAGCATAAGAATATTGGAAGAAGAGATGAGAGACACTCTCCTCTGCAACATGACACAAAACACAGATTGAGGGACCTTGGAATCCACACTTGCATAAATTATCCCAAGTAAGACACCGATTCTGAGCCATTAACCACATGAAGAAATTGCACTTGGGCCATGACAACTTGTGCCAAACTTGCTTCCACCAAGGGACCTAAATATCCCCCAACAACTGCCTACCCAACTGCTTATATCCTGTAGACACAGAGTACTTCCCAGACCTATTCGGACCATCCCAAGCCAAAATATTTGGTCCCCTCAGAGAATTGCAAGAGAAAGAAGCCAAAAGCTGAGCAAGCTCTTGCCTATCCCCCTTAGACCCCCCAGGAGGCCACTTAGAAGGGTGTTTCCAGTGAAAGGTAATAGTAGATCCACAAGGCTCAGTGATCTTGTAATGCTCAATAGTATCCCAGCTAACCACAGTAAATATATCACAAAGGGTTTGAAGATGAGGAAAATTAGAAAGAATAGGTGGATGGCCATCCCAAGAATCCAACCAAAAGAGAGCTTGTGACCCTGAATGATAGATCCAGAAAAGCGTATGCTTAATCAACTGAGCTCCCACTTTTAAAGTATACCAAATCATAGAACCACTCCCCTCCAGAGGATAGCGAGGAACCTCAAAAGAAGCAACACCATGAAGATACTTGAAGTTGAGAACACGGGACCATGGTTGGTGTTGATTAGTACACCAACGCCAGTAAAGCTTCACCGCAAGAACTTGCCCGTTCAAAATAGAAGAGCGTAAACTGAGACCACCCTCCTGCTTTGGTCTACACATAGATTCCCATTTAATAAGGCTCCACTTAGAATTCATCAAGTTACCACTCCAAAGGAATTGACAAGAAAGAGCATCAAATTCATTAAGGAAATACATAGGGGCAGATTGAACAAAACACCTGTAGGTGGGGAGGGCTTGGATAACAAACTTAAGGAGAGTAACTCTAGTAGCTGTAGACAACCATCGATGAGTCCAATGAGTTACCTTCTTCCTCAACTTATCAAGCAACATCAGCCAAGAGGATTTGGGCTGACGACCCACGGAAAGAGGAATCCCTAAATAGACAAAGGGGAGAGACCCAATTTGAAACCTCAAAATAGCAGCAATCCTCCGTTGGATGGCTTGAGGAGTATTAAAAAAAAATAGAAGATAGAAGACTTCTGCTCATTGACTTTCTAACCCGAAGCAGCAAGGTAGATGTCCAAAGCTTTCCTAAAGGATTTAGCTTCACGAATACGAGCCAACCCCATTAGAGAGGTCTCATCCACAAACTGGAGATGAGAAAGAGTAGGCAAACCCATCCCCCACTGCCAATTATGAATCCCACCCTGAGAGACCCGAGATTTAAGAAAGCGACCTAGCCCCTCAGCCATAATAATAAATAGATAGGGAGAGAGCAGATCCCCCTGACGAAGGCCCCTAGTAGCACCAAAAGGCTCTGAAGGTTCACCATTCACAATAACCGAAAAGGAGGAGGAAGTTACACAACTCATAGTCCAACTCACCCAATCAAAAGAAAACCCAAAGACCAATAGAATCTTCTGAAGGAAACTCCATTTAACTCTGTCGTACGCTTTAGCCATATCTAGCTTGATGAACATAGACCTTTCCTTAGAGATCGCCATGGAATGAATGACCTCTGAGGTGATCACCACCCCATCCAAAATTTGACGACCTCCCACAAAACCTCCTTTCTCCTCTGAGATAACAACAGGCAAGCAAGATTTAAGCCACTCCGCAATTAGCTTCGTAATAATCTTATACACCACATTACAGAGCGCAATAGGTCAAAAGAACTCAAACCCATTAGCACCCTCTTTATTAGGAATGAGGACAAGAAAAGTAGCATTCAAGGCCCAAAGCATCTGCTTGTTATGAAAAGATTCACAGACAACCTCCATCAAATCTAGCTTCACAATTTCCCAAAAATCTTGGAAAAATTCAATTGGGAACCCATCAAGGCCAGGAGCCTTCCCCTTATTCATCCCCAAAACAACCTCCTCCACTTCAAAAAAAGTAATTGGGTGCATAAGAGAAGCATTCAACTCATTAGAGACCAAAGAAGGAATATAAGAAAGAATCATATTCTCATCAACATCAGAAGGAAGAGAATCCTCAGTAAACAGCTCGAGGAGAAGAATTGGTGAGCTTCTCTAGATAAAGCCTATTGAGAGGATAAAACTAAGCCTTTAGAATTAACGAGGGAAGAAATATAACACTTATTTTGACGACCCTACACAGAATGATGGAAGAAGGCAGTATTCCTATTGCCCTCTCGAAGCCAGTCAATTTGAGCCTTCTATTTCTAGAATATCCCTTCATGAAGCTCCCACTCCTCCACCGATTTTAGAGCATGAGACTCAGCATGCCCAAGAGCCTTAGAAAATCCCAGATCCCTAATCTGGCAAGTAAGAACAGCAAGACGCTCCTGTGCTTCCCTTTTTTTGGCCCAAAAATTGCCAAAACACTGCCAATTCCAATGCTTAAGATGATACTTGACACTTTACAGCTTCTTAATAAAAGAATACATAGTTGAGCCATATGCAGGGGCTCCATCCTGCCACCACTGCTCAACAAGATTATACAAAGAAGAATCACTGAGCCACATAAGCTGAAATTTGAAAGGAGGATTCTTTGGATTAGGAAAAGGAGAAGCTGAAAACTTAATTGGCCAATGATCAGAGCCACACCAATCAAGAATCCCAAAGCCAATAACCAAGCTGCCCCCAACCCAAAAATAAGAAATAAGAAACCTGTCCAATCGCTCAGAAATCACCTCTGGCCCACTCTACCTATTATTCCAAGTAAATAAGCCATTAGCAAGTTTAACAGCAACAAGAGCAAGAGAATCCACATTAGCCTGAAACAAATCAGAAGCAAGACCAGTCTCAGCAGCCCCCCTCATTTCTCCTCTAGACACAAGATAGAATTGAAATCACCAACTAGGATCCAGGGCAAGTAAGGTGCACAGGACCTAACATACCTGATATGGGCCCAGATCTGGCCTTTACCCCAGATGTCAACCAAAGCATAAACATTACTAACCAAAATAGTCTCACCAGAGTCCAAAACCGAAGCCACCATCGAGATAGAGGAATGGCTAGAAATCCACCAGCGAGGAACAACCTTATGAGGATCCCAAAAAAGTGCCAAACCTCCAAAACTTCCCTTAGAGCCAATACACTAACACTGACCAGAAAACCAAATACGAAGAGCATACTGAAGCATGAAGTCCACTTGAAGCTTGGTCTCCTGAACACAAAAAATATCTGGAGAATGAACCCCAATCATATCCTGAATAGCTTTTTGATAGGAGGCAATATTCAACCCCCTTGCATTCCATGAAAGAATAATCATGAGGAAGGTTGAGCAAAGTGGGCACCAATGGTCTTAACATACCCATAATCAACCAACAAATCCCCAGTAGATTTAATCTTGTCTGCATCCTTTTTATGACTGACTTTAGAAGAGTGCTCAAAATGCCCCTTCTTGAGAGGGCGTTGCAGCAACCCTAGATAAGAGGCCCCCCGATCTTTACCTGAGGAAAAATCCTCCTTAGCTAAATCTGCTAAAATGATATCATCCTGTAAGCCAACAACATCTGAAAGCCCAGAAATCTCCTTTTCTAAAGGCAAAGAAGTGTTCTTAACAACAATTGCCCGTTCCAGCCCTGTATCCATACTGGTAGCCCCAGGTAAAATCTCAACAGGAATCCCCTTCTCCAAGGCTTGATTATCCAAGACCTCAAAATGATTAAACCCCTGATCGCTCTGTTTGTCCTTAAAGGGTCGCTTTTGACCTCTCCCCTTAGCTTTTGACTTGACAGGAGTGAACCCATCCTTATCAAGCCCCCCTTCAGCCACAAGCACCTTGCTTTTATCTCCCTTATCCACTGAAGGCCTCGAAGAAGGAGGAGAAGAAGCCCTAGCCGATCTGGAGGCCCGAGGGCATTGGCGATGAAGGTGTCCATAATCATGACAAAATCAACATCGAAAGGGGAGGGACTCATAATCTATCTATTGAATCCATGAAGCAGATCCAATACAAATTTCCAAAGAATCTAGCAAAGGATTATTTAGGTCAATTTCAACACAAATGTTAGTGAAAGAAAATACCTTCTTAACCAGAATAGTTTGAGCAATGGCAACCGACTTCCCCAGCAGAGCAACAATTTTTTGCAAAATATCTTCTCTCTAGAATTCCAAGGGCAACCATGCCAGCAGACCCACACTGGAACCCGGGAAGGCAAATCCTTTGTAGCATTGAAACCCCCATGCCAGGGTTTCATGAAAAAACCCACCTGATTGTAAAAGTACGGGCCTCCCTCAAAAACCTAATTATGATCCGAAATGCAAGAAAAATCAACCAAGAAAAAGCCATTCCTAGCCACCAAAATATCAAAATCACCCTCAACCTGCCATGTACGACGCATCCAAGACTCCAAAGCCGAGAGGGGAATAGGAATACCCAAAAACTTATAAATCAAAACATGTTGAGTCCAATAAGAGAAGTCCTCATGCACCGATTCTGAAGAGATAACTAGAACTGGACGATCATGACCCCTCGGCAAACAACCATCCACTTTCTTAAGCTTAGAGCTCTCACCCACAAAAGAGGAATCCATGCTTTGTGCATGCACGCCCACAACATTTCCCAGAGACAACTTCACACCTGCAACCACCAAGCTCTTGAGAGCCCCAGCCATACCTCCACACCCAACACCCTCCACTGCCAAGCAAAGAGAAAACCCACACCACACAACCAAAACCCACACCAACCACCTCAGGCGCCAACCACTACACCCCACGTAGCAGACCCCACACCAACCTCTTCATGCACTAGCCACCCCACTCCACGCAACAAGCCCTACACCCAATGCACCGCACACCAAACACACAAAGAACCAGCAAAAAGGAGAATAGAAAGTCACCCGCACACCAAAGAAACCCTCCCCACGAGCCCAAATCACCCCCCACAGACATAAGCAAGCAAAAAGGAGATGAAATCAAAGACATGCAACCTCACAGGCCGCAGCCTGCAAGTCGCACGTGCCAACCACCAGCTCTCGCACCCATTTCAACCACCCACAACTTCAATCCCAACCTAGAAGTTCATCAGCTAGAATTATCAACTATGGACAATGTAGATAGAAGATTACATGTATCCAAAATATTTGTGGCAACCATTGCAAGGGAAAGAAAAAATTGTCAGCAATGAAGGATGAGCAATGAGAAATTATGGACAAAAAGTCACTAGGAAGTATTTGGTTGTGCTTGACACCGTTTGTGGCATTTAACATATCCAAAGTGAAGAGAATAGATGAATTGATGTAAACATTGGAAAAATTATATAAAAGCCCTCAGCATTGAATAAGGTATTCTTGATGAATCAGTTATATAATATGAAAAATGGTTGAAGGAGTTTCAATTTAATATAGTTACTAGTCAACTAACTTCTGTAAATATTAGTTTTAATGAATAATTTTGGGCTCTCTTAGTCTTGATGTGATTTTGAGTGAGGAGATTGGAAGGAAAATCATGGTGAGACTTCAACATTAGGTAATATTTTGAATGTAGAAAATCGGGGAAGATAAAAAGAGAGGAAGAAGCCCTGGAGGTTGTAGGAAATAATGAGGGAGATCAAGGAATAGAAGGTCTCAATCCAAAGGAAGGGAATATTTTTGGTAATATGGAAAACCAAGTCACTTGAAGAAATATTAATGGTCTTGGAAAAACAAAGGAGACAAACAACAAGATGAAAAGAAAAAAATAATTGTTGTAAGTCAATTTAATAATGATGCTTTAATTATTTCCCTATATAATGCTAATGGTTCATGAATACTAGATGTAGGGGCTTCATTTCATGCTATGCCCCATAGATATTATTTTCTTGTTCATGTCCAAGGAGATTTTGGATTGATGTATTTAGGAGATAATGAACCTTTTCAAATTATTGGAAAGTTAAGAATTCAAATAAAATTGTAGAATGGAAATCAATGGCTGCTATGAGAGGTAAGGTACATTCCAAAGGTGAGTAAAAATTTAATTTTAAAAGGGCAACTAGGAGATGGAAGTTGCATTGCTAAATTCACAAATGAAATTTGGAAGGTTACTAAAGGCACCCTTCCCCTCTTTTCATGTGTGCAATTTGTAGATTTGAAGTGAATTGAAGGAAGATTAAAGGCTATTTTCTTATTCAAGCACTAAAACCCTACAAGTTATCAAGTCAAGGAATCAATATTTTCTCATCAACAAATGATGTTCCAACAACAACTCCAAAAGAACAAAATCTAAAGTCTAGAGACTCGAGGTCTGTGAAATCATATTTTGAACAGTAGGAGGACAATTTAGGGTACACCACACCCTAAACTAGCTGATTCATCACCGTATTTTCACACCAAGGGGCTCTGTGTCTACCCTCTTCCTTTTTTAGTTCAATTTTTGTCTTGTTGCATTCAATTTCTCAAAATCATAGCACTTTGTTGAAATTTCATAATAGACCTAGATTACATAATTATATCATATCAAAATCAAATTATACAAGCATTCCCACCACCACCAAAAAGAGATTAAAATCTTGATCCATCATTTTGGATCTTCCTAGAAGGTTTGTAGCCAAGTGGGTTTTTTGAGATCATTTTTAATCACTTGCTACCAAAAAGTGGGAAGAGTGTGATTTATACCCTAGATCCCTTTTCTCAACCAAACAAGAACACAACTAAAGACTTAAATAGTAAAACTCAAACTATTATTCTATGTCTAATTTCCACCTCCAATTAAACTAAGAGACTAACACATAAAAGAGAAAAAAGTCATAATAATCCCCCAACAAAAAATCTCTTGTTGTGCACACAAAGTGTGGACATGATCAAGATTTGTGATGAGAGATGGGATGTTGGTTCACATTTTTAATAGAATAATATTTCTTTATATGTTCTTAAGAATTTAGCTCATAGGGTGAGTTGTTTATAGACTTGAGGGATACCAAAGCAAGGACTATGATTGATTAAAAACTTAATGAGTGAGATTTATTTAAAGAATTAGATCCATGAAAAGTATCTAATTGGGACCTTCTAATCAATGCACAAAATGAGTTATATGATTGAAGGGATTTGAATGATGGTCTTCTTAGAAAAGGATGGATGGTAAAGACATGAAAGAACCTTTTGGAGTCATGTGAAGACTTATCTTTTTCTTGATTAAATATATGGACACGATTTGATGAGAGTACTCTATGAATAATTATAAAGCATGGGGTAATGTATATGCATGGAATGCTCATGCTTGACTAGGATTAATAAAGCTGAGGAATGGGGATGTGAATTTATCACTTAATTAATTAGGTTTTTGACTAATGGTTTGGGGGAGAATTTTGAAAATTAGAAAATAGTTTACATTTATTTAATTTTTAGAAGATCAAGATATGAAGGGTGAACTTAATTAAATACATCTTATATTTATTTAATTAAGGTTGGATTATAGAAGAAAAGGGGGAAAATGATAAATTAATTAACTACATATTTAAATTTTATTTAATTAGTTCTAGGAAGAGGATTGAAAAAAGAAAATTAAACAATTGGATTTATTTAAATAAAAATGGGAAGGAATGCATTCAGATGAATCAAGTTATTTTAGGAAGCAAATAAACTTAGGCTTCTATAGTTTGGACAACCATTTTGGAACCCGAGATATCTCATTTTTTTGGTATCTTCAACACCAAGATCTCCTCATGATATCTTTTTTGATCCACTTGTGCATGTTTATAATCCCATTTGTTATTTTATGGTCATCTATAAACTTTCAAGAATCTCTTCTTGGGATATAAATCTTATGAGGATAAAAATTCAAGCCTAAAAATTAGTGTATTAGCTTGCAAAAATTATAGAATATGCAAACAAAAACTCTATCTTAACATGTGAATTCACATTCAAGATAAGAATAAATATATGTAATATAATTTTACAACATGAAAGAATAACTATATACTATTATGTACATGAAATTTAATTTTCTAACTGTAGGAGCTTCTCTATTTGCACCTTATACATGCAACCTATATCTATACAAGTGACCATTAGTTAGGCCTTGAAAAATACATGTCATACATGTAAGGTGGAATATCAATAGAAATATTTTCTTTGTTACATCTTGTTGGACAAGAATCAAAAATCAGATCTGAAAACTGTTTATCATTCTCTTAACATATTTAAATATAGACTATAATTATATGAACACTACATTAATATTTAGTAAATGAATTAAGAATAAGACTCCTATCTATGATCTCACCAACTAAACCCTGATTATTATTATTCAATGATGATATTATTAAAGAAAAAAAAAACATTTTTATCGTGTTCAAAATAATAGTACAAGTATTTGGGACACTCATTGTCGGAAAGGAAATATATATTTTCAATATGAAGCAGTTTGAATGAAATCAACACCTAATAACACCTAATAATATCAGTACAAATATTTTAACTACCTCAATATTCACGAGGCAACTCCATCAAAAGATTTTATGACTTCTGACTTTTAATTGGACAAACAACCCATCAAACATCGCGACTTTTGATTTTTAAAAGTCGAAATGACAGAAATAATTTATTTTCCTCGAAAAAATACAAAGACGACTGATTTCCGGGATTCTGTAGACTGTTTAAGGTCTTTCAAAATAATTGGTAGCATCCTGATTCGTATTGTTTTTGCCACAAGACAAATTTACGGAGAAAATGTTGAATCAGCAGACGTTATCGAACAAGAAAAAGGAATACAGAACACTATTAGGGCCTGTGCCTTATTTAGAATAATAATAAGACGTATGAAATGTAGCGCTTGGTGGAATATAAGCGTTTACCAAATCAGAGGGACAATCGAAACAATGCGTATCAGAGGGACAATCGAAACCAATTGGCTTTCTAATATTATACTTATTAGTGGTTAGCTAATGAAAGAGAATTACCAAAAACACCAAAGTTAAAGCTGTCGTGATTTACTTTTCGCATATAAATACGATACCGCTCTCGTGAACAAAATTAAAAAAGAGTTAATCATGGTAGGGTTGTCAAGTGTGCTGAAATTTGCGGCACTTGTCTGTTTAATTTTGGTATCGCCATTGCCAGCGTGTGGAGCCATTGTGCACCACAAATTCACTGTGAGCAGTTTTTTTATAATCCAGTAAAATCTAAGCATTCTGTTCAGCCTGAGGTCTAAGTTGTATTTTTAACCGTGTTACAGATTGGAACACAGAAGGTCACTAAATTGTGTGACATTCAGACGGTTGTAACAGTCAATGGACAGCTTCCTGGCCCGACTATAACCGTTCACGAAGGCGATAATCTGGTCGTTGAAGTGGAGAACAATGCACCATATAATGTTACTATACACTGGTAATAAAGAATCAAAGACTATTCAAATTTTCATCTATTGAAGTTTGGCTTGATAATAAAATTATGGTAGAGGTTTTTACTGTTTATGATTTTGCAGGCATGGCGTGACGCAGCTCAAATCTTGCTGGGCAGACGGAACGCCCTACGTATCGCAATGTCCGATCATTCCTGGGAATAAATACACCTACAATTTTACAGTGAGAGGACAGGAAGGGACGCTGTGGTGGCATGCGCATATCACATATCTCAGATCTACTGTGCATGGAGCTTTGGTTATTTTACCCCGGCCTGGAATCGACTATCCTTTCCCCAAACCAGATGCTGAGATTCTTATTATTTTGGGTAGGTTGCTCTTTCCCACTCAAATCCCTTATCTTGAAATTCTTAGTGAAAGGCATATGCGAATGTTATGTAGAAGATCTGTCTGATCTATGTAATATCAATTTTTGAGGCAGCCTATTTGATAGGGCTGCTGCTTTAATTTGGATCTGTGTGGCCACTTTACTTAGTGATCCCTTGGAATAGGTGATCCGTGCTTCTTTGAACACATTGTTTAGTAAATCTGTGTTTCTTTCAACGCAATGTTTAATGAATTTGTTATTAAAGAGTTTCATGGAAACACACCAAATATCAAGTCCTGTAACATTTCTCAATGTATTTCTATATATTTACTTCTTACCTCAAAATTATCTCCATTTCAATATAACTGTATATTACTCTATTCATATTTTTATCCACCAATTTTAAATACCCACTCATCAAATAACCTAATTCCCCAACTCAATGTACTTAATTAATTTTTTTTTCTACCAAAATATTATAAACATATCTACCAAAATATTATAAACATATCTATTATACCTTTTAGCAATACAACTGGTAGAAAATAACATAATGTAATTTCACTTTCGAATGCGAGACTAAGAAACTAAAATTGCCTCATTCCCACGTACTACAGGCTACGTCAAACATCTACCTATGCATGACCTGCATTGACGAGTTCATACTTGCTGCCATCGTCATCTATCTAATATTTTTGGCGTATGTTGTCTAAAATGATTTTACTTGATTTATTTGGTTAAGTGTATCAATCAACTATTGATTACATAGACACTCCACGGAGCTTTGGCCTTGATTAGATTCTATGTAGAAGTTAAATCTATCGTAGCTTGGACCTTAGAAGTATCAAAACTTGGACCTAATAACTAAGATTCAAATTAAAACGTAAAATCGAATAATCTATAAGTGAGAACAAAAAACCGTTGGAACAATTGGAATAGCGAAAGCGAAGAATACCGACTCCCAATTGCGAATTTCAATATAATTTTTGTTTTTGGGTATACTATGCAGGTGAATGGTGGAATGCAAACGTAGAAGATGTGCTGGCTAATGCCATTCGAACAGGAGCTGTACCAACCGACTCCAACGCATCCACAATCAATGGCGAACCGGGGGACTTCTTCCCTTGCTCTGCAAAGTGTGCGCATCAATGAAAAATTAGATTTTTTAAAGTATATCTGAAGTTATACTAGTTTTGAAGAGATGATTATTTAATTAATGAATTGTGAATGCAGACACTACAAGGTTTTTGGTTGAGAGAGGGAAAACTTATCTAATGAGGATCGTAAACTGTGTGATGCTTCATTCATACTTCTTAAAAATTGCTGACCACCTGATGACTGTTGTGGCAGTGGATGCCGAGTATACAAAACCATATACAACCGATGTACTGCTGACACATCCAGGTAACACCATGGATATCCTCATAACAACTGCCCAACAGTCAGGGCTCTTTTACATTGCCACCCGCGTATATAACAGCCAACCTCTGGGTACTGATTTTGTAAATACCACAACAACCGCAATACTGCAATACAAAGATTCCAGTAATACGTCTGTCCCTGTGCTGCATACTCTTCCTGCATTTAATGATACTGCAACAGCAATCAAATTCAGTAGCAATCTGAGAAGTCTCAATCCCTGGGTACCACAGATTTTTGACGTGGACATGTTACTAACTGAGAAAATCAGTAGGAATCTGAGAAGTCAAATGCCATCAGTACCACAGATTGTTGACGTAGAAATGTTAATAACAGAGGGCTTGGCACTTATAAGCTGTCCAAACAATTCATGTGCAGGTCTCTACGGCGCAAGAGCTGTTGGAGCTTTTAATAACATTTCATTCGTTGAGCCAAATATCTCAATTTTGCAGGCCTATTATTTTGGTATAGGTGGAGTGTTTACCACAGATTTTCCTGATAATCCTCCAGTAGTATATGATTACACAGGAACTGTGCCATTGAGTCTTTGGGGAGCTGAATTAGGAACAAAAGTAAAAGTTCTGAAATTTAACAGCAATGTGCAAATAGTGTTTCAGAATACCGGGATTATTACAATAGAGGATCATCCTATACACCTTCATGGCCATAATTTTTATGTTGTGGGGCAAGGTTTTGGAAACTATGATTCTCACACGGATCCTGCAAAATTTAATTTGGTAGATCCTCCATTGGTGAATACCAACGGAGTTCCTCCTGGTGGGTGGGCGGCAATTAGATTTATAGCCAACAACCCAGGTAAACTAGTTTCAACTCTATATATTTTCATTTACAATTGTTGTTTTCCATTGAAGCAAATTAGTTTTAAAATAACATTAGCATTCTGTTTTGAGTCGATTGAGATTGACCCATATTTTATTTCATGCATAATATTTCATAAGAATTATAATATAAATAGTTCACTTACATTTATTGTACTTAGGCATTAACACTGATCTTTCTCCTCGGTCAACTGTACCAGTAAATATTTAGTTTTGTTAAAAATGCCTTTCACTTCTCAACAACCAAATTATAGTCAATTTCTCTATGTTGTTATGTAACAGGAGCTTGGCTGATGCATTGCCACTTTGAATCCCATTCAGCACTTGGTTTTGACATGGTATTTATTACAGAGGATGGGCCAAGAGATTCAGATAAATTGCCTCCTCCTCCTTTTGATCTACCCAAATGCTAGCTGTATTGTGAGTTGGTCGGATGGCTGAACCGTCTCTTATTTATATCGTCTTTGTATGGTGAGCTACTTAAAAAATGAAAATGGCGTCTCCATGCAATTCGAATGAGATCGAGGCTGCTTAGTGTTTACTGGTTCACTTATTTTCTATAAATTATATTGAGCAATTTTTTGTTTTCATAATTGTGAAGGGAAATAAACTTTCCCTATAATAAATGTAATAAATGTATACAATTTATTTTTAATCTTAATAAAAGATTTAGAGAAATATTATTTTCAAGGTATTTATTTTGTAATAGATTAATGATATAATTAAATAAAAATATTAAAATAATTTTAAATTTGGAAAGTTCGTATTTCATATTCTCATTCTTAAGATTTCAATGATTTCTTAGATAATTATTTAATTATTTTAAATAATTTAATAAAATACTCTAGTGTAGAAAAATGTCGTCCTTTACATTTTCACACTTAATTTGGGAATGATTAACATTAAAATAAAACTAATGTTGCTTTGATCTAGTGTGGTAATGTGTTTAATGTTGCTTTGATCTAGTGTGGTAATGTGTTTTACACGTTCACATTAGGTTTAGTGCCCTTTTAAGCTAAATAGACCTAATTTTGTCTTAATTTAGTGTATTTATTTACACCTTCACATTAAGTTTAAGGCCCTTGTAAACTAAATGGACCTAATGGTGCTTTATTTAGGGTGTTGTAAAGTGTATCCTAACACTTTAACACTAATCTAGGGTTTTATTAATTAATTGGGTTTATTTATGCCTTAATTGGCCCTATTTTGCACCCACAAGCCTCATTAAATACATTTTTCCGGAGATAATCCTAACATTTATCAAATAACCAGTCACAATTCAGTGTTTTTGGTCATGCATTTCAGATTTAGTGGTTTAGGACTCATACGCCACCTTGGGCGTATGAGTCCCACCTAGGCTTTGAGACTTGATATTGAATTTCACATTAATTAGGACCTATCTTGGAGTTTGTGCCCCAGTTTTGAGCCACTGAGACTCATATGCCACCTTGGGCATATGAGTCCCACTTTAATCAAGACCTAATTTAAATCCAATTTTTGGCAAGATTTTATCTTTCTAGATCTAATGTCAGCTTGTAGTGTTGTAATTCCAGGAAATTTTGCATAAATAAGTATGAATACAAGGTTATTTCACTCATTTTCCACCTAATACTTTCAAGAGAGCATTCCTAATAGCATGTTTATGATTACAAGAGTATTCAAGGGAATTCAAGAGCATTTATAAAGCATTCAATGGAAAAGTTCTCCATCATTTGTTGCAGCAATTCAAGAACCCTTATCATGTCAAAGACATAATGCATCAAGCATGTTGTTGAGCTAGTGTTTTGATGTAGCATTCAACGTCCAAGTTAAGCATTGTTTCATATCCAATTCAAAACCAAGATCTACATTCTTCATGGCCACTTCATGTTAGACTACAGATTTACATTACACGACATCATTCAAGGTATCTTTAAAGCAATTTTTCCCTTAATCTTCTTTCAGTTTTGGGCTTTTATACATTTTTTACTTCAGGATGAATCTACACTTAAAGTAAAAGGTTATTCTCAAAGGTGCATAATGTGCCACATGGTGGCTACACAAATTTTGTTTATCGTCTTTCGGGAGAAAGCTAGGGCACGTGTTAGCTTGGTAGGATTTTTCTCTAGGGCTATTTTCATAAATCTAAGATTCCTCGCTCGCTCAACACTTTATCTCTTCACTTTGGGAAAGTTGCATTTTTAAGGAGTGATCTCTTTGGATGGAGTTTGTTGGAGCATGCTAGGTCTTTCTTACTTTTGGGTTGGAACCTTCAATCAACACCATCAATCTATGTAATTGGTTGATCATATTTTTCCAAGTTATTTTTAAGATTCAATTGTTTTAAGATTGAAGTCTTTGCTAAATATCTAAAGGACATTAATAAGGCAATTGGGAATTAATGAGCAAGTATTTCCATGATCTAATCAAGATCTACGATTGAATCATGAGCTATCAGATGCAGGCATATGGCAGTATTTGCTTCTGGAATGTTGTCAATGGTTTTCTCTTTTCAGCTATAAATAGGAGGTGACAACTCAAAGAAGAAAGTTTTTTCGATTTAGTTCTTTTAGTTTTCCTTAGTTTTAGAGATATTTTCAAAAGTTTAAGGTTTACAATACATTGTTATTCTCTAGCATGTTATATTGTTTTAACTCAAACTATTATTGGATTGGCATTCAACCTTTGTCTTTATGTTCATTTGATATTTAAGTACGATCTATCTAGAAGAAACCTTTGAAATTGTGCATGCTATGGCCTTTGTCAAGTTTCTTCTTTATGTTTTTGTTCATAATAAAAACACTTTGCTAAGTTTAATTTGATGGTTCAAGTAGTTGATTTTCATGTTGTAGGCTTCTATGATATAATAATAACTTTTAGAAATTGGATTATGTTTGTTGAACTTCTCCATTTTTTTTAAAGGTTGTTGTTTTTCCATATTATGCTATAAAAAGAGAAAGGGCTTTTGGAATTTCTAAACATTTTTATTAACTTTTGGAGCTTTCAAAGCTTGATCAGACCTTAATGAGTACTTCTCATGGGGAGATTTGAAACAGTGCACCGTGCTTGTACTTAGCCTTTGTTTCTCATTCTCTTCCCAACAACGAAGGGTTGTGGCATTCTGTGTCTATTATATCATTTATAGGAAAAAAATTTGAGTTTGAAATGTTGTAAAAGCTTTGGCGCATAGCCATTTTTATGTTTTATATTTACATTTCCTTCTACCTTTTCTCCCAACTCAAAGAAGAGCCAACTTTCTATAAAAATCCCATAGGTATTCAGTGAGGCACAATTGGTTCCCCACTCGTTGAATTTCCTATAAGGCTATCGGAGAGGCACAAGCTTTAATGATCAACAATTCTTTTTCTAGCACACCTAGTGGGTCTGAAAAACCTTGGTTGATTAGAAGTCAGAAATGTTTCTAAAATCAGGCCAAAGAAAGAAGCTAGAATTTTCATGCCCAAAATTCAAACAAGAGCATCCTCAAGGGGCCATTTCTAGTACTCCTAGTTACCTGCCTTGGTATCTAGGAGAAGAATACTTATAGGTTATGTATCACCTATAAGGAGTAATAGGGCGAGAAGTCAAAGCCTAAGATCTAAAGCCTTATCTACTCCCTCAGGTGGCTGAACTTTTCAAATCAAAATAATAGTATATCCGATTCATAGAAATCTATTCTCCATGGATCACTTAGCTGCCCCTACTCCTAGAAATTTAAAACCCTGCGATACTGGTAGTCCGCTACAACCTCCTATGCTCCCAGATGTATGGCATGCTATACTCACTAATACCCTCAAGGCTATTACAATTTTTTTTGGAGAAGACTTCAAAACCCCCTCCAAACACCTCCAAGATATAGTGGAGGTGTGCAGGGTGCATAACATAGCAGAGGAAAATATTTCTCTTAGGTTGTTGGTCACTTCATTCAAAGGAAGAGCCCAAGATTGGTATTGGTCTTTGGCTTCTAGTTCTATTTTCTCAGGGATGAGCTCAAAGAAAGGTTGTTTGAATGCTTCTCAGAAAAAGGAGATGCTCCTCATTGCTACATCAATTAATCATCATCAAAAGAGCCTTGCAAGAGGCCATGAGTGGCTTCAATGCTAGGTTTCACAAAACCTAGCAAAGAATCCCTATAACTACCCAACCTCCGGCTGTGATGGTGTTCATGTTTTACCTAAAGGTTCTCAATTCAGACATCACAGTTATTATAACCTCTATGGGAGGGGATGTCTTACTTGACACATATGATTTAGTTGTGCATGTAGAAAATAGCTTGATTAACATTGGGAAGCTTCCACCATGACCACTGATGCCCGTATTCACAAAAATATCTAGTGGTCCTTAGGAAGAAGCTACTCCAAGCACTTTTTCTCAACAAGTGGCAACATTAGTTACAACGTAATCCATGTATGTGTACCTTGCTACGTAACCAAGCACTTCAAGCACCTCCTCACTAGTAGTAGACATCAATGATATGAAGAGTCTCATATGGCCTTTTTCTAATGAGTTAGTCCTCATCAAATGATAGTAAGCGACACCTCTGAAACAGACCACTTAGACCTATTAGGGGGAAGGCCATCCTATCAACAAAATACATACCAAGGACCCTCAAAAGGAGGAGGTCAATAAATGGTGTCTACAAACCAGATGGTTTTGGTCACTATTCCACCATAAACAATCAAAGACAACCAAAGTACATAATTAATTATAGGAAAAAACAACTTGGTAGAAGATGAGAACGTATGGTGCTTCCCGTGTAGTGATAGTCACATGCCTTCAAATTGTCTGAGGTGAAATCTGTAGCAAATGATAGCGAAACAAAGAAATAAAAGGTGTGCTCTAGAATATGGAAGAATATCAGTCCCTTGAGATGGAAAATTCCCCCTTTAGAGTGCAAGCGTAAGGAATGTCTTTAGAACAAGAGATGGATATTGTGCCAGACCAAGCACTATTTTCATGGATGGAGGAAAAGGATGCAATATTCATGAATGATACTCCAATGACCAATGCTACACAATTACCATTGGACTACAACACAAGATCCAAAAGGAGGCTCACAAGAGAATACGTACAAGTTCTACCACATTCAAAACTATGTCAACAACAACTAGAAGAAAAGTAGGCTCCACAGGCCATTTTCCAACCTACTCAGTAGTCATGAACTCCGCCATTTCTAGAGAAAGAGAAGGACAAGATAGTGAGCCCATTCATGACAGATTGTTTTTCCCCCAAGACGTGAGAGATACTACCATTTAAGCCCAAGGTTCTACTAGTCAGAATGCTCAATATGGTGGAATAATTGAAGAAGGAACCTACTAACATATCTTTTTGGGATTTCATAACCATTCCCAAACAAAAGATGTTGCTTAAGGAAGCATTAAAGAATGAAGAAAAAATACTGTAGATGGATGCAACTCTGCCATATGATAAACTTAAAGATAAAGAGCCTGCATTGGACCCTGAATCTTTGAAATCCACAACTAATGTGAACAACGTGGGAAATGCAAAAGAGAAAGAGGTAAGCAAGCCAAATTCCACACCTTTCTTTTTAACACTTATTGTTGGAGATAAGCCTTTACATAATAACATGATTGATTCGGGAGCTAGTACAACAGTCATGCCAAAACAAGTGGCCAATGCCCTAAAACTTAAGTATGAGCCCCTTGAGAAGGGAATCATGCAATTGGATGGGAAGAAGGTTTTGATCATCGGCCACATTAAAGATTTGTCTTTAACCCTCTTCTCATGTCCAAGCCAAATAGTCACACAAGAAATAGTGATGATAGAAATTCCCCTGGTATTCAAAACATGTCTTTCAAGAGATTTCATAGAAAATCTTGGTAGATATTTAGTGCTCAATTGGTCTCACCTAATATTAAGGACTAAACATGGGGTGAAGATGAAAATCTTGTTTGAATCTTTGCATCTAGAACATATAGTGGACAATGCAGTCCTATGCTTTTAAGCAGCCCATACCTCCTTCTCACAATGGGAAAAGTACTACGTAGAGATGCTGGAAGACAAGGAAGACATGAGTGATCAGACCACGGAAGAGGAGGTCATCCTCAACCAATTTATCGACTTCAACCCATTCAAAAAATTTCATGTGATGGGACTAGGAACCTATGTGATCTTTAATGATGATCAAGTCTTCCCAAAAGTGACAAAGGATCAGGAGGAATATAATGATCTAGGTGAAAACCATCTATGGACATCATATTTTGATGGTGCCAAATGCAAAGCTGGTTCTAGAGTAGGTGTTTGACTAGTGTCCCTGACAAGGTTAGAGACCCGCAAGGCCTTTCATTTTCAGTTCCCAAGCTTGAACAATGATGCAAAATATGAAGCCTCATGGTCTAATTCTTGTAGAATGGATGAACATGGAGAGAATGCAAGCATTCATAGATTAGTTGTGAGCTAGGTCCATGGGCAAGTGGCTACAAAGAATATAAGAATGAAATCCTATAGACAAGATATGGGATCCGATTGAAAGATTTGAAGATTTTAATATACAAGTCATTCCCTGATCTCAAAATAGTGTTTCCAATCAGATGGATTTGATTAGTTCACAATTTGAACCAATTTTTAATTAAAAAATGAAGCAAATTGTAGTACAAATCATCATCTGACCAAAAATTCCCAACAATGATCGAAATTGGCAAGTATTTGAGGATGATATATAGATCGCCACCTTTTTACAAAAATCAGGAAAAGCTTCTAGCCATTCACATCCTGAAACAAAATCTCCTGAAGGGCAAGTGATTTAGTTGAAAAGAAATAAGCTTCCTTGAGGTCTAATCTCTCTTGAAAACCTTTTTGACTATGAGGATGCAAGAAATAGAAAACCAAGGTTCACTGTGGATGTGAGGGATTATGAGGAGGTTGATGTCAAAAGTGGTAGAAAGTTAAAGGTTGAAAGGGATGTACTATAGAAGGATAAAGAAAGACTAAAGGATCTGTGTTCTAGATACAATGAGATTATAACTTGGACCTATGATTTTAGAAGGTATGACCTAGGCATAATTTAGCATACTATTGATTTGGCTGAAGGTTTGAAGCTCACTTGACAAAAAAAGGCTAATCAATCTAAAGGTTGAAGCATTGATGGCACAATAGCTCACCAAATTAATTGAATCAAAGATCATATATTTGATTAAGAATTCCACCTGGGTGTCTAATCTCATACTGGTTCGATTAAAGAATGGTGATATTAGGCTCTATGTGGATTTCAGAGATTTGAATAAAGCCTCACTAAAAGAAAATTACCCCTTTCCATCAATGGAGAAAATCTTGCAGACTGTGGTCGGATCGGAGATGTTTTCAACTGTTACTCGATAGTTTCTCAGGTTATAACCAAGTATATGTAAAGGAAGGTGACTAACATAAAACAATGTTCACTACTAAGTGGAGAATGTTCACATACTCAAAAATTCCCTTCGGACTTTCAAATGCTGGTTCAACTTTTTAGCAAGCAATGGATATCACTTTTAGAGGATTAATTAATCAAATTATTTTAATAAATCTGGATGACCTAACAATCTTTTCAAAATCAAAGGATGATTACTTTGATCATTTAGAAAAGGTTTGTAAGAAATGTCCATAGTTTGGGATTTCATTGAATCCTAAAAAATGTGTTTTCAGAGTGCCCCAAGCAAAGCTACTTGGTTTTGTGGTATTGAAGGAGGGAATAGTGATAGACCCTGAAAGAGTGAGATCTATAATGGAGCCGCCCCCACCAATAAATCAGAAAGGGTTGTAGTCTTTTCTAGGGAAGATCAATTTTGTAAATTGTTTCATTTAATACTTTGCCGGCATCGTGAGACCTATCATGTCGATGCTCAAAAAGAACCTAGTGTTCAAATGGACTCCCAAAGGCAAAGCAACTTTCGAGCAGATAAAGGTAGCCATCTCTGCCACCCCAGTGTTGGCTAACCTGTACTTTTCTAAGGATTTTCTACTCTATGTATACAATGGCCAACATAACATAGCTTTGGTACTCACTTATAAGGATGAAGGAAATAACATAGAGTATCCCATTGATTTTCACTCTAGAACTCTTAAAGGATATGAAGTCAAGTATAATTTTGTTGAAAAGTAGGCTTTTTCTATTGTTAAAAGCCTAAAGAAGTTCTGACACCTGGTATCAGCCAACATAATCACCATCTACATCACACATCCTAGTGTGCGAGAGTATATCACTAAGGGAGAAATAATTGAAAAGAGGGCCAACTAGATCACTAAAATCCTAGAGTACGATGTGGATATTAAACTGACCAATATGGTTTAGGGAAGAGGTCTTTGTGGATATCTTACACAAGAATCAAGTTCCTTAGTTGAGAAGGAGATCAATCAATTCTACACAAATTAGTTCGATGCTTGAGTAAGCCACAGGCAGAAAGAGTTCTTAAATAATTTCATAACATTCTTCAGGGTGTACATTTCTCTGCCAAGACTATTGTTTTACAGATAATATGAGTAGGATATTATTGTCCCTCCATGTTTTTTGAAGCGCACCATTTGGTGCAAAAGTTTACTCAATACCAATATTTTGTTGGAAAAACAAAGAATTCTGCCCTTCCCTTGAGCCTAATTGTAACTAAGGAACCCTTTGCTTAATGGGGTTTGGATTTCATCGAGATGATAAATCCTATTTCCAATTCTAGCCATAAGTGGATCCTTATGGCAACTGACTACTTCACAAGGTGGATGGAGGCCATCACCCTAAAAAATGCTATAGAAGGTGAGATTGTCAACTTCCTTGAAGAGCTGGTAACAAGATTTGGTTTGCCAAACATCATTATATTCAACAACGCACAAGATTTTGTGGGTTTAGGGATGTTGCATTTTTCTCTCAAACATGGGGATTAGGTCTTAAAAATCCATCAAATTACTACCCATAAGGAAATAGGTTAGTGGAGTTGACCAACAAAAACCTAATTAGGGTAATCAAGCGCATCGGGTCAAAACAACAAAGGGATTGGCACAAGCACTTGTGAGCCGCTCTATGCGCTGACCTGAATATGGCCAAGCATATCTTGAAGGCCTCCTCGTATGAGCTAGTATATAGGAAAGAGGAATTTTTACCTGTCTCTATAGAGATCCTTGCCTTGTAACTGTTAAAATCCCTAGGGATTGAAGAAGGTGGTGGAATGGAAGTAAGGTTGGAAAAACTCCTGAACCTTGAGGAAGATTGAGAAAAAGCTTATGAAGCCATGATCAAGTGCCAACAAACAGTAAAATTATGGTTCGACAAAAAGACCTCCAACCCAGATTTCAGGGAAAGAAGCCTGGTTCTAAAGTATGATGAGTGCACTGTGAAACTAAGACAACATACAAAATTTGAAGTGTTATGGAAGGGACCCTTTTGTATCAATGCGTGCTACAAGGAAAATAATGCATATGATCTCGAAGATATGGAAGGTAATGTTTTGGATATATCGGTGAATAGTATTTATCTAAAATTGTTCCATTAAAATACACAAGTTCTTTAAAATTTTCACAGTTAAGTAGCATATGTAATTTTTTTTATAAAATATGATTTAATTTTGAGAATAAAGCCATGAGATAGTGTTGGAAGAAACAAAAAACGTACTATATTATATTCATTAAAAAATTTACATTATATTACAAGCTTGAGCCTCCTAGAGAAGTTGAAGCTTCTTTTGAAAACCCAAAAAAGAGTTATATTGCAAAAAGGTAAAAAGAGAGGCAATGAGCAAAAATAGTGAGATTCATAAACCTCTAGCCATTGCTAAGTAGTCAAAAGTGGCTCTTCATTGGTTTCTTCTTCTTCTTCTTCTTCTTCTTCTTCTTTCTTCTTCTTCTTCTTTGACATGGTGAAAAGGGGGTCAAAATAACACACATAGTTCCAACACATCAGTGACTTGAGTCCTCATTCCCATGTCTGTACACAAGGAATTCAAAGTACTTTTTCTAGTCAAACACACCAACGTGCTCCACACCAAACTCCCTTAGAAGGAAAGTCTCCATAGGATGAGACAATGAGCGATGACTCTCAAGGTCCATGGTTCAAAAGTTAGTAAGGAAGGGTATCTAGACCACGTCCTCTGCATAATCGATGTGCCTGTGGAGGTCCATGGTGTTTGAAATTCCAACACTAGGGAAGGCCACTTGGATAGTTTTTCCGAGCTCGTCCAAGTACAAAGAGTCAAACATGGCATGACACAACACAATTATCCAAGGCTTGGAAATGTCTAAGTTGAGGAGGGAGGCCACAAAGTGGGAAATGACATTGGCGTTGCACCACGGTTGGTATTCATCCTTCACATAGTCCTTGCTGAGGACCCACTTAAATACAACGACGATGAGGTGGTCATTCTTCTTTTCCAGGCACTTGATTTTGTTGCTGGTAATTTTTCCCACAAAAGAATATTGCGGCCTCCGTGGAAGGAGCCAAATGGGAGTGCCTAGACCAAACGACATGATGAGAGTAAAAGCTAAGGCTAGTAGAATGAGAGATAGCAAGAAAATATTGCTAAACTTAAAAGGCTATTTTTTGAATGAATATTGTAATAAGGTGGCATAGCTATTTATAGAAAAGACACGTCAACAAACCCAACCAACAAAAAATCCATTTCTAGTTGGATGGAAATGGAGAAAATATCAAAGCATCTAGAGGGAAAGAGGTGAATCATATGGAAAATATGACATCATGCCTCGAGAAATAAATTTGGGCATTGGGAGTAATGCTCGTGTAGGCCGATCGTCGCCATGTGTCCTTTCCTATTATTAGCAACAACTAGCTTTCTTGTACAAAAATACGTTGATTAACATGTTAAGTTCTTAAAAATTAAATAGGTAAATCTTTTCAAAGTACCTTGCACTAGACCTAATCATGCTTCTCATAGCTAAAAGCATGCTTTCCAATGCGTTTGGCTTATTTGTAAAAGAGGTAGTAGGAAGAATGTACTAATTCCATTCTCACGATGAATTTGGCATTCCTAAGGGATACAGATCAAAAATCCACATGTATCACCTTGGTGGAAAAATTTAGTGGACCAATGGTAATGACAAAGCCTTAACTGCATATATGTGCAAAGGAATTAACTACACCCAAAAGAAAATTTTTGCTAAGTAGAAAATCAAGTGATCATTTCACTGAAGAAACTCTCTACAAATTCTCAGCATAGCAATGGTAGAAGCATCAACATCTGGTAGAAAGGTTGGAGCCTCATCCAAAAGGTTGGGTTATGTAAATATTTTTGGGAGGGATTCATTTCCCAATTCCATAGCACTAGAGGAATGACAGTTTGATTATACCAAATTAGTGCATCTAGATGATCGCGTTAGAAGAGAGGTGGTGTAGGATTTCGTAGACAACATTTTTGACCCAAAATTGGTGACTAACCCTAAAATCCTTAGGGAAGGGGCATTACAAAGAATGATTAAACATGGGTCAACCAAAAGTTTCATGTCATGACTCTAGAATTATGGTTTTCCTCAGTTCATGTTTCCCACTGTACACCCATGCCTAGAGTTGGTAGATGCATGTGCTAAAAGATTCAACATGGAGGCAGGAGTTATTGTTGTAAACATGATAAAGGTTACAATTACTGTAGCAGCCATACGAGATATGTTGTGTATCCCTACAACTTGGGGTGCTGATCACTTTGATGAGGAAGAGATGGAATGATTCTGGGAAACTAGAACTAGGAAGGTGCAATTTTATGAGGATGAAACAAAAGAAAGGCTAGAGAGAGATCTGTTCTATTTTCCTCTTGTGGATAGAATATTAAGATATATAATCTATTTTCTTAATGATGGCCTGGATTTATGGTCTTTGATGATTATGAAGAGGTCCATCCTTTTTAGTTGGGCTTGTCTTTCATGTTTAAGAAGGATAAAAGTAAAAAGTATTTTGATTTTACTAATGCAATAGCCGAAGGGATGCTAGAGAAATTGAGGACCTAGGATAGTGAGTGTAAACTCAAGTATTATTCTTTCTTGGTTCACTTGATCTTGCATTAGAATTATGAGTTTTTGGGGATAGGTTTTTCATTATTTAGTTTCGATGTAAAAGGTTTCTACCAACCAATTTTGGTATGGACTCATGTGCTACCAAGGACATGGGATTACTATTGGTTTGTGGATTATTTTATAAGGCTAGTACTTCTAGACTTGTTCCCACACCCTTTGGGCCACTTCTCTCCTGAGGTCTTGCAATGGATGAAGACTTCATAGAACCTAGTAGATTATTTCTTGGGTGAAGATTTCACTTTTATCAGATTCCATGGTTTCATTAGTAGTTTCCTGACAACATGCCTCCAAAGAAAAAACTCTATCTATTACAAATTTTGAGAGCCTTTCAGGCTCCCCAAATTTGTAATGGATAAAGTTTTTGCTTTGGAGGCATGTCGTTAGGAAATTATTTTCGACAATGTCTATGGTGCTGGAAAGCACAAGACAGGGGTTTACCCGACTCCCCTTAACATTGCCAATAGTTACGTAACACTAGTGAAGTAGAGGGTAGAGGGAGAGCTTACAAAAAAATTGGTGCTCTTAGGCTTGGTTCTTATTTGTGACACATGGGACTACAATCTAAAAAAACACCTACCAACTTTGAAACATGAGAGTTAGGAGTATTTTGAGTTAAGGAAGAATCTGACCCAAGAATGGCCAAAGGTATACATTGACTTGGGCACATACCATTCAAATGACCACCATGGCTAGAATTCTATGTCTAGATTGTGGAGTATCAGAAGAACCTCCTGATGGGTAAATCCCTCAACATGCAATTGAAACATGTGGGGTGGTTGGAGAGAAAGAAAATAGATTTCTAGAGGTTCTAGTAAGAAATAAGATGCCCCAATGCCCTATTCAGAGACCTTCGGCCACATGATGAAAGGTTTGACGAGGTTTACGACAAAGAGGTTGATATTGACAATAGTAACCCTGAGACTAGTCATGAGATTGAACAGGAGGAGCTTCTGCACCATGCTTCCCAATCTCAAGAATCAGATAAAAGAAAAAGATCAAAGAAATTGGACTCACAAGTCATGTCCTCCACCAACATTCAAAGCAAGGGAAAAAGAGCCTGATGATCCCCAAGTGTAAGGAAAGCTAAAGTACAGAAACAACTCTCCTAACGTCAAAAACTCAGGGAAGAATGCAAAGATGCTTTTAAATTTTCAATTATAGTCCAATTAAGATACACTTGAAAGCAATAACAAAAACAAAGAAATAATCATACACAGATGAACACCAGATTTACGTGGGAAAACCCTTATGGGAGAAAAACCCACCACACTAAGAAAATCCCCTTTGTATTATAGTAATGGAAAGTACATACAGAGATCAGACTTATCTTTCTGATGTCAATTTTCAACAACATAATCCATGATCAACCTTGTATAGAACATTCAAGATTCAATGCTCTTAGAATCAAATTCTCACTGATCACACATTGAACCATTCATTCAACTGTTCATCCAACAGTTCATCCATATGATCACAATCTTCAACCTTTGAGTATATCCATGACACCCATGGTCTGTCGATCTTCCTCTTAGTAACGGCCGTAATAGTCCAACTGCTAGTGGTTCGCATTCAGCTTATCTGATTGGTCGAGGACAAACCACGTAGGATAGTCAATCGGTCAAAGGCATTCAAAATGTATCCACATGTCAATGAGACACTAATCGTGTCTCCCTAATGCCACAAGAATGATTGAAGTTATCACCAAGAGTCCTAACCATTGGCAAGACATTATACCAAGTTCACAAGTTGCATCGACCTTAGTATTCTCATCAGTGAGACTATCACCATTTTCCAAGAGATCATATTGAAGTTCACAAGTCACATTGACCTCAGCATTCTCATCGGTGAGACTATTGCTATTCTCTAAGAGATCATAATGAAGTCCTCAATTTATATCGACGTGAACACTGTTGGCAAGACTTAGGTTATTGCTGAGAGGTAATACCGAGCCCTCAAGTCATACTAAGCACCAAATAGTTTCTAGGAGTCATATCGACAACAAACTACCCCATCACTGAGACAAACATCCATCACTAAGACTTCATACCGAAACCTTCATGTTATCCCTATGAATCCAAGTGTAGCTATTTGGCGAGACATGCCATCTATCGCCAAGAGGTCATAACGAGCCTTCATATTATCCCAAAGACTCCAAGTTTATAACTATCGGTAAGACTTTCCATATCAATAAGACTTCATACTGAAACATTTGAGTTACTTCGATGACTCCAGTTGCCATGAGTCTCCCCGACCACCACTTGACACCAACCCATCAGAAAGAGATCAGCTCGAGCAGTAAGAGATAGAAAATTTCACAGTGACCAACATGTCCCAGCGATAGGCTCCAGTTGGTAAGATAGAAACAAGGTCTCAGTGACCTGAACATTTCACAAGGTTCCTCAACTGCTAGTCAGCCAGACAATAAGGATGTCACACCAACTTGGCTCTTTCAGAGGTTTTAGCCTGTGAGATTGAGGCACACAATTCCAAAAAACTCCCACTTGACGAAGATCACATAGGCACCTCCAGAGCAGAACATAACTCTAGAATTCATGGGCACTGAGGCCCATTGAATTGGCACACCACCTGAACTTGTTTGTGCTCACTGGCTTTGTCAATGCATTTGCAACATTCTCCAGAGTATCCAATTTTTCTAAAAGGACCTTTCCATCCTCCACCATATCTTGTACAAAATGATACTACACATCAATATGTTTCATCCTGGCATGGAAAGTATGATTCTTTTCCAAACAAATAGCACTCTAACTGTCACAATAAATTGTTATTTTCCCTACATCAAAACCAATGTTAGAACACAAACATTTTAACCAAATTGCTTCTTTATAGGCGTGTGTTGCTGCCATGTATTATGTCTCTGTAGTGGACAAAGCGACTACAGCCTACCACTTACTCATCCAACTCACTGCACCACCATTCAAAATGAAAATATATCCACTGGTGGATCTCCTACTGTCAATGTCCCCTGCCCAATCATAATCCACATAGCCTCAAATACTGAGAGTCCTCTGTGATTCAACCAAGTTCCCATGGTAACACAAAGCATATTCTGAAGTGCCCTTCAAATATCTAAACACTCTCTTCATAATATCCCAATGTATCTGAAGAACCACAAATCTGCAAAATAGCTCAAACCTCAAAACAAATTAGCATGTTAGTTCAAACTATGAAAATACCATAGTGCTCTTTTGAGATAGTAAATCATGCTTTAAAATGCAAACAAATTACAAGACAAACTAAGACATATAAAACATGATTTATAAATCCTATCCCATAGTGGATTGGTGCTATTGTGGAAAATAGCCCTTTCCCAATCCTTGATAGATAAGCTATATGATGAAATGCCTTGAAGATGGAGTGATGGTGGGAAAAATCAGTTCTCCTGAAGAGAGTGACTTTGCATGAATGATTGTGGAGATGAAAAATGCTAAGATTGTGGAGTGAAATGGACAAAATCAGATCTCAATTGAAGAGAGTGACTTTTCATGAGGATTGTGGATCAAATTGTGGAGATCCCTTTGATGAAGAATGAAGTCTCTATTTGTAGATTCTCAAATGCTAAGAGTGCTCAAGAGGGAGAAATGTGGGATAATGATTTGACCAATGAGACTTGTCACATTATGATAGGTTGAGGAATATGCAAGTTTTGGCCAATGTGCCAAAGAGGGGGATATTCAAATTTGAAATTGAGAGTTAATGTTGAGTGGGGGATATGAAAGAGAGAAGTTATTGCAATGTTGGAAGGGACAAGTCAACTTGTCTTCATATTCAAACTTGAGGGAATATTCCATTTTTATGCCAAGTTGAAAGAAAATGATGAATTTATAAATGGATTAAAATGATTTATTGGTGCAAGTGGGAAAAGCTAGAGGATGTGATGGGTGGTTAGATTAGGTTAATCAGGATTAGATTAGCTTAGCTAATGATTAGGTGATTTTGACCCCTTTGACTTGAATATTTTGATTTATTTAAATCAAGAGGGAGAAATATGACTTCTAGGATTTCAATTAAATAAAGTCTTGATTTATTTAATCAAAGAGGGAATGATAGGATTAAATTAAATAAAGTTAATTCATTCAATTTAAGTGGATAATCCTTAGAGATTAAATGAACCTGATTTTCCTAATGAATGGATATAATGAACAGTTTGATTAATTTTATGAGCGGATGAATATGAACTAAGTGCATAATGCTAATTTCACGTGTCTACATTTTTCCCCTCTTTGAAGCAATGTACTTGTTGCATTGGTTCAAAGAATAAACTTGCAGTAATCAAAATTCAAAAAAATTCTGATTGTTTCCAGATGCCCCAATGAAAAGAAGTACACTAGTGCATTTGGGTATGTGCAGGATCATGGTGCACCAAAAAGTGGCAATATTTGTAGGGTATGTGGCTGACGACCTTTTTTTCACCCAAAATTAATGAAACGAAAAGGGTTTTTAGAGGAGATTCTCAGCTTTCTAAAAATATAAATTATGATTTAATTTGAATTTAATAAATAATTATTATTCATTTTCTATTAGAATTACTTAATTAAAGTCCCGATCGACAGGCTAATTGAAAAACATCTATAACTTCAAATCCGTATCATATTTTGAATCCAAACATGCATCACATTCTATGCTTCACATACTATAGGATTAAAAAAGAAAAATTAAATTTCATGAAGTTTTGACCAAGTTAAGGTGGTTAGACGTGACGAAGCTTTTATATTTTCTAAAAGTTGTAAAAAAAAATCATAATTAATTATTTACTTGGAAAAAATTACAAAAAATATGCATCACATCCAGACATGAGTCCCTTACTATATAAAATCTTACAAAAAATAATTATCATTTTATTATGGTTAGGTGGTCGATAGACACCTACTTCTTATTTTTTCCTTGAAATTTAAGTACTACTGCATTGAAATTTTAAATTTTCACCAAATAGATTTTATTTATTTTTAAATAAACCTAGTATTTTAGAAACTACATTCAATTTTCTAAAAATTCTATAATACATATTTTTGAAATAATATAGATAACTTATTCAAATATTTACATCAAGTTTCCTAACACTGATTTTTCTGAATTTTTTGCCACTTAAGGGCCTGTTTTTTGCACGATGATCCTGCACATACCCATTTCCCCCTCGAGAGATCGAGCAAAAAGATTCGATTTGAGGGTCGATCTCATGATATAGAGGTTCAAAATGGATGGTTATGGATGATGATGCAAATGAGATGGTTTTAAGATGCTTAGAATAACAAATCTATATTATCTTAAACAACTTAAATGATGATATGATGTGAGATGGATGAGATTGATGATGTGATATGTTGTGGTTATGGAAATGTATGATTTCTGCAAATATATGATTTATGAGATGCTTAGACTAACAGATCTATATTATGATGATAATCATGCATGTGAGATGATATGTAGAATATTGATGGTTTGTGGATGCAAGATGGATGCACGATGGATGCATTGGTGATGTTATGTTAGCGCGAAGAGAGGAAAGAAGAAATGAGATGATGACAAGAGGATCCAACAAGTCCATGATCTGACGAGACTTTATTAGAGATGATGATAGATGATAGATGATGACGATGATGGATGATTTTCTTATCAAGGATTGAAATTTTAAAAGGGTCACTTACCTTATGTTTGATAACACACATAGGTACAATGCATCAAGGTATAAAGAACTAGGATGGTGTTGTACCTAGTGTGATGGAATTTGAATTGAAAAACAAATAGGAGTATTCTTGTTCACACTTGACATATGAAAACCTTGCTAGGATGTACCTAACAAAGCAAATATTCACTAAGTTATTTTACAAGAACGTCCAACAAGCACAACAAACAAAAGATAATGATCGCTGCCCCATTCCTATCTCTTTAAATCCTTCATTTGGATATCATCAAGAGGTCCTTGGAATGAGTACAATAAGATAAATAAAAAGAAAAGACCAAGTACGCAAACAAGCCAATGTTCTTCATATCTCTAGCCAAAGGGATTTGTTTTGATAGGATAAGAATCCAAATGATATCCAAAATGATGCCCTTGTTGGAACGATATATCCTAGGACATACATTGTATAGGATGATAATGGTTTGATAAGTTGATTGATAGGCTGTTGATATAAGGTTGATTGACATGTCTGAAAATGATCAAGAGTTTGATTTTTCCTTTAGACGTTTGTTGTTTCGATTTTGATTTTGCATTTGAAGTTTGCTTTTGTCGATTGTTGTGATTGTTTCTATTTATTTTTCTAAAGGATGAAGGTTAGGATCAATTTATTATGGATGATTGATTATTTCAAGTGAAATCAAGATGGGACGGATGAATTTTTTTCAAATATTTGGATGTTTTTGATGTTTTTGGAATGTTTTGAGGCTATTTTTTTTGGGTTTTTGGATTTTTCAAATGTTTTGATTTTTTGATTTTCCAATGTTTTTGGATTTTTGTGTCTCGAGGGCTGATCAAAGATGATCCTTGCCTAAATTTTAAGCTCAGAGACGACGTAGTTCAGATTCCAATTGTTTTTGATGTTTTTCTATTTTTTAAGTGTTTTTGGATTTTTTTATGTTTTGGATGTTTTTGGATTTTCACATGATTTTGACAATTTGGATATGGATATGTGTGATGATATCAGTGCCATGTTTTGGGTTTTTGTTGAAAACCAAGCTAAGGTTGATTGATCTGATTGGTGGATTGATGATGATGATAACATTGTTGAGGATACACAACAATGCAAGGATTTGATTGATCGAGATTGATGACGATAACATTATTGAGGATTCACAACAATGCAAGGATTGATTGATCAGGATTTTATGATGATAACATTGTTGAGGATGCACAACAATGAAAGGATAGTGTTAAGAAACACAATGATCGGGAAGGATATCCCAAGATTATGGATTGATTGGATTCGATTGATCAGGATTGTTGATGCTTGGTTTGAAACAAAAGATGTTTGGATGATTTGATGTGACGTTGGTGTACCAATTAGATGTGACTAATAGCAATTATTTGGATTGATGTTTGATAAAAGATGAAGCTTGATAAGGAATGTATTCTTGTCAAAATATGCCATGGGCTAGTAATTTGGAATTTTTCTCACAAATGTTTTGACCAATTTGATTTCACATTTGCCAATGTTCAGATCACCACATAAGTTGGAGGATATAGACCAAGATTTATTTCCAAAGCAAGATGTAAATACCTGCTCCCAGTGTCTAGCAATGCATGGAATGCCATGGATAGATGCCTGGATAGGTGTATGGATGGATGGATATGGTAAGTACGCAAAGGATGCCAAGGATTGTCTTGCGATAAGATAAGGTGTTTAGATAAAGAATGCTCATTGGATAATGCTTCACAGATCAGATAATGATGCATAGGATAGGATCAATGAAAATGAACCCTGTCAAGATGTTCACCATAAGCAAGCATAAAGTGTGCACCAAAGTTTGTCAAGATCAAGATAACTCAGACTATGGATGCAGATATATGCACATGGATTAGATAGATGATTCATGGGTGAATGGATTTTATTATGGTTGAGACGGATGGAATGCTAAATTTATTATGGATGGGATGAGATGCTTTCACTTGAAGTGGCACACATAGATGCTTGATTCCACACATGGCACCTATTTTTTAGGTTTTTGTCTGATAGGCTAGGGTTGGATGAGGCACTCACTGCCCCATGCTCTGAGTCCTTGCTCCTAAGAACTCCTAGGTGTCTCTCCCACCTTGTCCTAGTGGTCCTGCCTTAGGTTTAGGTGCCACTGCTTCTATTGACTAACCCCACTATCACCATGCTTTCCTTCTACCAAGTCAATCTTGGTGCTTCGCCACATACTCTCCATTGACCCTTAATCTTCCTAAAGGCCAATTTCTCTTAACACTTAACTTGATTCTTGCAGGGGTGTGTAGATGTTGTAATAGCTTCAAGATGATCAAACTAGGGTTCTTTTTTCAACACAAGACTCCAACTAACCATCACTTTCACAAAAACCCTCCTAGGGTTTGAAAAGGCTACAAGCTTAGAGCCCCAATTAGGCCTCCCAACAGAGATAAAATGTAGTTTTCTTCTAAACCCACCAAAGGACCTAGGTTCTTTGTTTAGGGTTTGTGTTTCTCATGCCTACACCTCAAGGAGTTTTAGGGTTTTGGAGTAGCACTTCCTGTACACTGCTCAAACACAAAAATGGTTAAAAACCTAGGGTTTCCTAGCTTTTCAATGTTGTTTTCAGACTATTAAAAAGTTCTCACTCCAAATGAATTGGTGGAGCCTCCCCCTGATCACCATGCATTTCCAAGACCTCCAAAAAAATTCTCCAAAAATAATTTCTCCAAGATCTCAATTCCCCTGCAAGATATGAGTCTTTTTCTCACTGCCTTCCCTAGCCAGACCCTGCCTGGCTCGCCTAGGGAAAAGCTTTGCTAGCACCTCCAGAACTCCCACAAACCCTACAAGCTAAAATATTTACACTAAGTGAGCCTAGAAACTATTCCCAAAGGGCCGTACAATTTGTACAGTGGGAAAGTGCTCTAGAGCTCCATTCTTTCAAAATTATCTGATTCAGGCTAGAAAAAGATAGTAAACAGACTATTTACAAATACAAGATGAAAAATATTTACAAAGAAAAAAATATTGGCACACTAAGCTTGCACAACAAGCACACTACATTCTACAAATAAAGTAACAGTAAATTTACTCCATAAAAGCTCAATATGATAATAAAACTCAAAAAACTATCTTTTAGAACACTGTTTTCGTTAGCTTCTCAAATGTCACTTCAAAAATAATACCTCTAACCCTATTCCATGGTCGAGGCATGCCTTACATAGGCCTTCAAAACAATTGAGCTGCTTGGGTCGAGCCTTTGGATGACCTAATGGTAAGTGTTATAAAACACACTATGTTTTCTAACCTTTGACAAGGTTGGCAACCTGGACAAGTTAGAGCTTCAAAACCCATACATGATTTCCACCTCCCAATCCATTTATCTTAATAGATCAAGTTTTATTCCTACTCCACCAAATGCTAAAAAAATGGTCAACATGACCTAAAAACAACACAACCAAAATATAACTTCAAACAAAACTTCAAGGGAACCTAGTATTTTCCCAGGTGCTCCTGCACCAGTTTTCGTCATGGTCTTGCCCAAAGCGCCGCACATGTAGTTTTCACTAGATGATTTTTATCTTTACTATTTTCAATCCTTTTTCTGATTTTTTTGTATTTTCATATTTTATAATTTTTTTGGTTTTTTTTTGAAAAATTCATGTTGAACCACATAGTGGTGTTGATGTAGACGCTTCTATGATAATGTGCTATCGATATCCTCCCTGAAGAAGTTGCTTTGCTAAGATATGTGCACTTGAATGCAACTTTTTGGATTCTTGATCTGCTTCATTGATATCGGGGTTAACTCTGTCTCTGTGCGCACATCGCAATAAAGTGCCTTCTGAATCCTTATGATAAAGGGTCATTTCCAATACATGGTCAATGTAAGAATTGGATATCATGCATGGAGGCATGGATGGAGTGTGTTTAGGGATAAGCAATGGATTGGTTGATAGTTTGGAACCTTTGACTCTCCAAACTTGGGAAGATGAGCAATGATGGGTGGATATGAAAGTGTGCATGGAATTAGGACCAACTGCTTGATACACTTTGTACGTTGCTTGAAAAGCCCACTTTTGCTTTTGTGGACATCTTTGATGGATAATTTTCCCTTTCTTATTTTTCCCCATAGTTTATTTGACTGATGGAGTTTGATAGGGATGATTTTTCTTTGTATTCTTTGGTATCCATGTGTATTTGATTTGTCCATTATGTTTCCTTCTTTCTTCTGCTTTGATAACATTCTTCGTACTTTGATTCAATTCTTTATTTTGACGTTGGTCCCAATTCATGGATTGGGTGATGGGTGGATGAAGATTCATGATGTGGCTAGTTGTAGTATTGACACTAGTTTTATCATAAGGACTCTTCGTGCTCCCTATGTTGAAATTTTCTTGAGACGAAGTTGCCCCCAGTATGGTGGAAGTAGTACCTTCATGCTTTGATTCCACTTGTTCCAAGAGCTTTTGTTTAGAATGCATTCACTGAGAAATGACCATTGTAGGTGATGTTTCAATTTGCTGCTCCACTAAATCTGAATTATACTATTCATTCTAACTTGATTCCTTGAGTGGATAGTGTTGGATATCTTCATACGTGATGTCTTCAGTCTAAATTTTGGATATATCTGATCCTGATGTTGACAACTCTGTTTGACTCTACGAATCAATAACCTAATCTTTTTGTGTAATAACGTCAGGAATAAAGGGATCTTGTTTTGAATGAAGATCATCTACGTGTCCATCCATAGAAAGCATCTCATGGGTAAATGGAGGAGTATGTGCATCTTTCATAGAAAGGAGAGTGTTCATTAGATCATTGTAGTATCTTGGAGATACAAATTCTTGATTTTGAATGTTTTCAAAGTTGCTTTCGACATGCTTTGGATCAAGTTCTTGACATGGGTCAATTTCAAAAGATAGATTGCTTATAAAGGATTCGTGGACATGTCGTCATTACGAATGGGAAGTGGCTCAATATCCTCTTGATCTTTGAGTGGACTTAGATCAAGTGTTGAGTTGAGGGTTCTTTAAACATTTGTAACCATGAGGTCAAAGGGTGTCAACATTTTTTGGAAAAGACCATTGCTAGACCTTAGTGAAGGATTTTGATAATGCTTTGGAATAAAGTCTAGAGATATGTCCTCTAACTCATAAGGCAATGTAGAGACATTTTCAATATGATCATTGGTTGATGGATTGTGCATTATGTTTATAGGATCAAATAATCCTAACACTCCTTGAAATAGATCACTGAAGAGTGGCTCTTGATGTATGGTGAGTTGGTCATCGAATGAGGTGAAAAAATCTTCAATTTTCTCATTGATGGACAGGTTTTGAACATTTTTTTCAACAATTGCGGTGGAGAGATTGTGAATGTCTTCAACCATAGAGTCAAGTGATGTTGACATTTCTTGAATTGGATCATTGTTGGGTATTGTTGGTGGATTTTGATCATGATTGAGAAGTGACTCTTGACATATGTTGATTTGATCATTGGATGAAGTAGACATAGCTTCAGTGTGCTTAGTGATGGATTGATCTTGATCCTTGTTCTCAACAGTTGTCATTTTTTGTGTTTGTGCTTGTGTTTGTTGGGTAGCTTGAGCAGCTTGTATGGATTGGGAGGCTTGTTGCACTTGTTGACCTTGTGTTGCTTGTTGCATGTCTAGATATTGTTGGATGGCCTTTTGGTAGGTCTAGTGAGCTTTTAGTGCAATGTTATATTGACTTGCTGCACTTGGTTTCGGTGGTAGTGGTGGTGGATTCAGAATCATGTTGGATGTAGTGACAAGTGGTTGAGATATGCTTGGAGTGATCATAGTAGTGAGGGGTTGAGATGTGATACATGTTAGAGTGGTGGTTGAAATCATTGAAGTGATATGGATGGTTGGAATGACCGAGGTGATAGATCCTTGGGAGATCATGTTTTGATTTGTGGGGATTAATGTTGTCATTTGATTAGATACCATCTGTTGGTGCAATGTGGATAGTATATTCAAAGGATTTGATGTGATTGCTTGATTGGTGTTAGGTGGATTGATTTGGATGGAGTGATTGGTGCTAGGTAAAGGGGGAAGCCCTAAACCAAGGAATGATGTTGATATGGGTAATGGTGGTGGAGATGTCTCTTGGCGCAATGACTCAACTATTTTGGTAAGTGTAGCAATTTGGTCTCGCCAAATTTGATCTTGATTTTGATATTGACTCCCTTGATATTGTTGATTTGGTTTTTGTTCAAGAAGATTTGGGATGCATACTTGTGGTTTTTGCATGGGATCATGAAAATTTTGATTTTGGACAAATGTTCTGATTTGGGATGTTCAAATTTGGAAGGATAGGTTGAAACTGAGGATTGTTGATGTTGGTAATCACATTGCCTTAACTTGGAGTCGTTAACTTCTTGTTTAGATTTTGAAAAATATTCATATGATTTGCAAACATATTTATCCCAAAGTTTTCCAGATTCATGTTTGGAAAACTTGTACTTGGTACATTCTCATTTGGCATGTAGGGATTTGGTGGGATGACATTGTTTGTTTGAAGGCTCATGCATTGATTGTTCGATTGGTGGATTTGTAGGTTTGGAATTGGATTTAAATCTACCACTGGGAAAGGTGTCCCAAACTTTGATTTGGGCCTACTCACATTTGTTGCACTATTGAAATTTGTTGAAGGTAATGATCCCATGTGTGTTTTGTATAGATGTGAGTGTTGATAATCAATCGGCATTGTAAGGCTTTGATAGCCTAGTTGACTTGGATTACTCATGATGTATGGATCAAATTTATATTCCATGTTCTCCTTGTGTTTTGACCTTGTTGCAAAAGTGACGTCTAAGGTTCTTAGGACCAATGACAAGATGAAGGATGAAAGGGGTGATCTTAGCATGAACTTGTTCAAAGGATTGCTAATTCAATTAAATGTATGATAAAGGATGCATTCCCATACACCTAACCAAACAAGGTGATTTTGATTTTGTTGATTTACCCAAGTCTAGAATGATGTTTCCAAATTTCTAAAGTTGTTTGGTGGGATGGATTTTGATAGATGTTTGGAACTTGGATGAAGTGTTTGATTTTATCCTAGATGAACCTAGGAAGGACTTGTTTATGAGACCAAGATAGTGAAGAACATTCCTTTCTCTAAGAGTAATTCAAAATCAAAAGACCAATGTTTGCATGAAAACCATATGACCAAAAGATGCCAAGCACATGTGTGAGGTCCAATTGATTCAATCTTTGCTTAATGGATTCTTTTTACCATAAACACACTCTTGATTAGATTTTGAATCTAGATGTCCAATGTCCTAATTTTCTTTCATCCCACAAAATGCATTATGCAGAAATTGAGGAAATCAAGGCAAAGGTTTCCTAATGTTGACCTTAGTAGGAGCAAATTGAGATGAAATCCAAATGCTTAGAAGCCTCTAAGGATAAAATCCCAAGAGAAAGCAATAACATGTGAATTTTTTCAAGGATATTTGCTTCTCCTAAAGGGTTCGAGATTTGATGCTTATGTTGAATGTTGTTTTTCCAATGTTTTTTATCAAAGCAATGTGTTTTCAAATCACAAGCAATATGATGTCCTAGATCAATTGGTATTTTTTTCTTAGTGGGCTTACCTCATGCCCTTTGTAAACCTACAAATAGCCCCTAAACTTCAACATTCATTGAAATGGGTTAGTTCATACCAAATGCAAACTTATTAGTGCTCCTATGAAATAATAAATCATGATTTAAAACACTAAAAAATCACAAAAAAAACTAAGGCATATAAAACATGGAATGAATCCTATCCCATAGTGGATTGGTGCTATTATAGAAAATAGCCCTTTCCCAATCCTTTGCTAGATAAGCTATATGATGAAATGTCTTGAAGATAGAGTGATGGTGGGAAAAATTAGTTCTCCTGAAGAGAGTGACTTTGCATGAATGATTGTGGAGATGAAAAATGCTAAGATTGTGGAGTGAAATGGACAAAATTAGATCTCAATTGAAGAGAGTGACTTTTCATGAGGAATGTGGATCAAATTGTGGAGATCCCTTTGATGAAGAATGAAGCCTCTATTTTTAGATTCTCAAATACTAAGAGTGCTCAAGAGGGAGCAATGTGGGATAATGATTTGACCAATGAGATGAGGCCTCTTGTCACATTATGATAGGTTGAAGAATGTTCAAGTTCTGGCCAATGCGCCAAAGAGGGGGAGATTCAAATTTGAAATTGAGAGTTAATGTTGAGTGGGGGACATGAAAGAGGGAAGTTATTGCAATGTTGGAAGGGACAAGTCAACTTGTCTTCATATTCAAACTGGAGGTAATCTTCCATTTTTATGCCAAGTTGAAAGAAAATGATGAATTTATAAATGGATTAAAATGATTTATTAGTGCAAGTGGGGAAAGCTAGAGGATGTGATGGGTGGTTAGATTAGGTTCATTAGGATTAGATTATCTTAGCTGATGATTAGGTGATTTTGACCCCTTTGACTTGAATATTTTGATTTATTTAAATCAAGAGGGAAAAATATGACTTGGATTTCAATTAAATAAAGTCTTGATTTATTTAATCAAAGAGGGAATGATAGGCTTAAATTAAATAAAGTTAATTCATTCGATTTAAGTGGATAATCCTTAGAGATTAAATGAACCTGATTTTCCTAATGAATGGATTTAATGAACATGATTAATTTTATGAGTGGATGAATATGAACTAAGTGCATAATTCTAATTTCACGTATCTACAATATCCTTCCAGGATTAGCCATAAAATGACTAAGTACTCCCACTGCTTGGGCAATGTCTAGCCTTGTATAGACCATTGCATACATAGGACTACCAACCGCACTAGCATAAGGTACATTGGTCATATCCTCCATCTTAGTAGGAGATTTTGGACAGTCTTCAACAGATAGCTTTGTTCCTTGCAAAACTGGAACAACTAGCTGCTTGCAATCATTCATTCAAAATATCTATAGAACAGTCTTAACATACTTACTCTGACTGAGTCAAATTTTTCTATTCTTCCTGTCCCTGGTGATTTCCATTCCCAGAATATACCTTGTTGCACCAAGATCTTTCATTTTGAATTTTGCAGACAACTGAGACTTAAGATCAGAAATCATTAACTTACTATTGCCTATGAACATCATATTATCAACATAGAGAGCAATAATAAGGACTTGATCACTTTCAGCTTTGAGATACACACAATGATCAGATTTTGATCTTACAAATCCCAATGACAAAACAAAAGTGTCAAACTTTTGGTCACACATTCTAGGAGACTACTTTAATCCATACAGATATTTTTTCAAATTGAAAACCAATCTTTCTTTAACTTTCTCGACAAAGTGCTTAGGCTAGGACATATAAATCTCTTCTTCAAGATCACCATGAAGAAATGTTGTCTTCACATCCATCTGTTTGACCTCTAAGTCATACGCTGTTGCAAGTGACAAAAGAAATCTAATGGATGTCAACTTAGCTACAGGAGAAAAAATCCCCCCATAATCAATTCCCTCTACCTGGGAATAACCCTTCGCAACCAACCTCGCCTTATACTTTTCCACACTGCCATCCAGACCTATTTTATTTTTAAATACCCATTTGTAGCCCACAACTTTTCTGCCTTTAGGCAAGGGTACCATACTCCAAGTATCATTATTTTCTAATGATGCCATTTCTTCATTCATGGCTTCCAACCAAGAGTTTGCATCAAACATTCTAAATGCCTTTTTCATAGTCCTAGGCTCATCAATGCTAGAAATTAAAGCATAGGCACAAGTAGAATCTATCAAAGAAAACCCATACCTATCAGGTTGCTTTCTTTCACGAGTTGACCTCCTCACTTGCTGAGGCTGATGTTGTTCTTCTTCAAAACTCTTAGAATTACTTGATCTCTCCTTAGTTTCAGGTACATTTTGAATTTTTAATTCCTCTTTATTTGGTGTAGGAGGAAGTTCAATTACATCCCTTTTTTTTCTGATTTTGTCTCTGACTACAAATCCAAGGTAGAAGGCTTAAACTCATGAAAGATAACACTACTGCTATATAGAACCTTCTCCATATCAAGATTCCAAAGCTTGTATCCTTTTATACCAGCACTATAACCAATAAAAATACATTTGACATCCTTGTTCTCCAATTTTGTTCTTTTCTCATACGACACATGTGCATATGCCTCACAACCAAAGATACAAATGTGTCTCAGAGAGGGCTTCTTTCCAAACCACGCTTTCAAAGGAGGTTTTCTCAACAAGAGCAGAATTAGGGGAATAGTTTATCAAGTAACATGATGTAGCAACTGCCTCAACCTAGAACTTCTCCTTCAAGCTAGCATTTCTTAGCATACTTCATGCTCTTTCCATCACAGCCCTGTTGAACCTTTTTGCAACTCCATTTTTTTGTGGAGTGTAAGGTGTAGTTTTATGTCTTTTAATCCCATGATCTTTACAGTACCTCTCGAATTCATCAGAACAAAATTCACCACCATTATCAGTCCTTAAAAATTTTATTTTACTTCTAGTCTGATTTTCTACAAGGTTCTTAAATTCCTTAAACCAACTGAACACTTCTGATTTACTTTTCAAAAAAATAAAAAAAAATTCTTCTCGAATAATCATCAATGAACAATACATAGTATGTTGACTTAGACAAAGAAGGAACATTCATTGGACCAAAAACATCAAATGTATATAATCAAGCAAACCAGAAGATTTCTGAGTACTAGAATAAAATGAAACATGGTGTTTACCATATATACAATGTTCACAAAACTCGAATTCAAGGTTACAATCTTCAAGCCCCTCAACCAGGTTTTTATTCTTCAAAATTTTTAAACCTTTCTCACCAATGTGGCCTAGCCTATGATGCCAGAGCATAGTCTTTTCTGCTGAAAGTTTAACTTCCATAGAGTTTACACTATTAGGAATTTCTTCCTCTTTTACCCCATGAGTAGCTTTTTGTGACTTGGCAGAGACACTATTGCATTGAACATCATGTGCATCTTGCTTATACAAGGTACCAATATGAGCACCCCTTGCTAGCACCATAGAGCCTCTAGTCATCTTGCAACCATTTCTAGAGAATGTGACTTGCACTCCAATATCATTCAGCATACTAACATAATGTAAATTTTGAGCTAGACCTGGTATATGCATTACATCATTGATTCCCTTCACTCTTCTATCAAGGAATTAAATTCTAACTCTTCCAAGGCCAACTATTTCCAAACATGAATCACTTGCCAAGTACACCTTTTTGCCATCGTATTTTTCATACTTTGTGAACTAGTCTCTATGAGATGTCATGTGGAAAGATGCTCCAGAATCAATCAGCCAGACATCATCTAATGCCTACGTAGCCAAGGCTGCAATGAAGGTGTCTGCATCACTCTAAGAAGAATCATTGTCGGAAGAATAATTCTTCTTCTTCTTTTTCTCCTCTTTGCAATCTTTTCGAACATGACTAGGTTGCCTACAATTCCAGCACTTCATCTTGGAATTCTTGCAAGGAGACTTTGATCTCCCCTCTGATTTGTATTTGGACTTCTTGTCCTTCTTCTTGCCTTTTTCTTTCAATCTACCTCTAACAGCAAGAGCCTCCTTTGCCATCTCAGAAGATTTTTTTTTCATCTCTTATAATAACAAATAAGCAACATCTTCCATCTTAAAAGTAGATTTTTTACTCCTAATAGCCATCACCAGGTGATCCCATGAATCTAGAAAAGAACATAATAATAGCATACAACGATCTTATTCATCAATCTTCACACCTATAGATGCTAGCTTTGCAATCAACATGTTGAATGCATTCAAATGATCAGCAACAAACCCTCCTTCCTGCATTCTCAAAGTGTACAGCTTCTTCCTCAAGAACAATCTATTCACCAAAGACTTGCCCTGATAAATAGCTTCCAGTCTTTTCTTCATGAACATTCAGAAGAACTGAGTCTGCTAAATAGAGCCTTATCAACCCCTTTGATTTTTTATCTATAAGGTCCTAATCCTCTTGCTTCATGCCTGTAGGTTTTGTTCCAGAGATAGCAATCCAAAGATCATGATCAACCAACAGATCTTCCATTTTATGTTTCCAAAACTCAAAATTGCTGCCATTAAATTTCTCAATTTCAATCTTTCCTGACATGCTTGCCATCTTAACCTGTAATTCAAATTACCAAACTTCTACAAGACTTCTACTGAATAGGAATTGACACAAAAAACCTAACGTACCCACAAGGATAACACAACTGGCCAGGCTTTGATACCACTTGTAAGGAAAGCTAAGGTGCGGAAACAACTCTTCTAATGTCAAAAACTTAGGGAAGAATGCAGAGATACTTTTAAATTTTCAATTACAGTCTAATTAAGATACACTTGAAAGCAATAATAGAAATGGAGAAATAATCATACATAGATGAACACTAGATTTACGTGGGAAAACCTTTATGGGAGAAAAACCCACCACACCAAGAAAAGCCCCTTTGTATTATAGTAATAGAAATTACATAGAGAGATCAGACTTATCTTTCTGATGTCAATTTTCAACAGCTCAATCCTTGATCAACCTTGTATAGAACATTCAAGATTCAATGCTCTTAGAATCAAATTCTCACTAATCACACATCGAACCATTCATTCAACTGTTTATCCAACAGTTCATCCATATGATCACAATCTTCAACCTCTGAGTGAATCCATGATGCCCATGGTCTATTGATCTTCCTCTCAGTAATGGCCACAATAGTCCAAATGCTAGCGGTTCCCATTCGGCTTCTCTGATTGGTCGAGGACAAACCACATAGGATAGTCAATCGGTCAAAGGCATTCAAAATGTATCCACATGTTAGTGAGACACTAACCGTGTCTCCCCGATGACACAAGAATCATTGAAGTTATCACCAAGAGTCCTGACCATTGGCAAGACATTATACCGAGTTCACAAGTTGCATTGACCTCAGCATTCTCATCGGCAAGACTATTGCCATTCGCCAAGAGATCATACCGAAGTTCACAAGTCACATTGACCTTAACATTCTCATCAGTGAGACTATCACTATTCACCGAGAGATCATAACAAAGTCCTCAATTCATATCCATGTGAACACTGTCAGCAAGACTTAGGTTATCACTGAGAGGTAATACCGAGCCCTCAAGTCATATCGAGCACCAAATAGTTTCCAGGAGTCATACCGACAACAAACTACCCCATCGCTAAGACTTCATACCAGAACCTTCATGTTATCCCTATGACTCTAAGTGTAGCTATTCGGCGAGACATACCATCTATCACCAAGAGGTCATAATGAGTCTTCATGTTATCCTGAAGACTCCACGTGTATAACTATCAGCGAGACTTTCCATATCAATAAGACTACATGAGACTTTCCATACTGAAACATTTGAGTTACTCCAATGACTCTAGTCGCCATGAGTCTCGCTGACCACCACTTGACACCAACCTATCGACAAGAGATCAGCTCAGGTGGTAAGAGATAGAAACTTTCATAGTGACCAACATGTCATAGTAATAGGCTCCAGTCGGTAAGAAAGAAACAAGGTCTCGATGACTTGAACATTTCACAAGGTTCCTCAGCTACTAGTCAGCCAGAAAATAAGGATGTCACACCGACTTGGCTCTTTAAGAGGTTTCAGCCTATGAGATTGAGGCACACAATTCCAACAAACTCCCACTTGACGAAGATCACACATGCACCTCTAGAGCACAACATAACTACTGGAATTCATGGGCACTGAGGCCCATTGAACTGGCACACCGCCTAAACTTGTCTGTGCTCACTGGCTTCGTCAATGCATCTATAACATTCTCCAGAGTATCCACTTTTTCTAAAAGGACCTTTCCATCCTCCACTATATCTCATACAAAATGATACTACACATCAATATGTTTTCTCCTGGCATGGAAAGTGGGATTCTTTGCCAAACAAATAGCACTCTGACTATCACAATAAATTGTTATTTTCGCTACATCAAAACCAATGTTAGAACACAAATGTTTTAACCAAATTGATTTTTTACAAGCATGTGTTGCTGCCATGTATTCTGCCTCTGTAGTGGACAAAGCGACTACCGCCTGCCACTTACTCATCCAACTCACTGTACCACCATTCAACATGAAAATATATCCACTGGTGGATCTCTTACTGTTAATGTCCCCTACCCAATCAGAATCCACATAGCCTTGAATACTGAGAGTCCTCTGTGATTCAAGCAAGTTCCCATGGTAACACACAACATATTTTGAAGTGCCTTTCAACTATCTAAACACTCTCTTCACAACATCCCAATATATCCTTCCATGATTAGCCATAAACCGACTAAGTATTCGTACTACTTGGGAAATGTTTTTCCTTGTACAGACCATTGCATACATAAGACTGCCAACCGCACTAGCATAAGGTACACTAGTCATTTCCTCCATCTCAGTAGGAGATTTTGGATAGTCTTCAACAGATAGCTTCGTTTCCTACAAAATCGGAACAACTAGCTGCTTGCAATCATTCATACAAAATCTCTATAAAACAGCCTTAACATACTTACTCTGACTGAGCCAAAGTTTTCTATTGTTCTTGTCCCTAGTGATTTCTATTCCCAGAATATACCTCGCTGCACCAAGATCTTTCATTTCAAACTTTGCAGACAACTAAGACTTAAGATCAGAAATCATTAACTTACTATTGCCTATGAACATTATATCATCAACATAGAGAGCAATAATAAGGACTTGATCACTTTAAGCTTTGAGATACACACAATGATCAAATTTTGATCTTACAAATCCCAATGACAAAACAAAAGTGTCAAACTTTTGGTAACAAATTTTAGGAGACTGCTTTAATCCATATAGAGATTTTTTGAACTTGCAAACCAATCTTTCTTTACCTTTCTCCACAAAGTGCTTAGGCTGGGACATATAAATCTCTTCTTCAAGATCACCATGAAGAAATGTTGTCTTCACATCCATCTGTTTGATCTCTAAGTCATATGCTGCTACAAGTGACAAAAGAATCTAATGGATGTCAACTTAGCTATAGGGGAAAAAATCTCCCCATAATCAATTCCCTCTACCTGGGAATAACCCTTTGCAACCAACCTCGCCTTATACTTTTCCACACTACCATCTAGACCTATTTTATTTTTAAATACCTATTTGTAGCCCATAACTTTTGTGCCTTTAGGAAAGGGCACCAAACTCCAAGTATCATTCTTTCTTAATGATGCCATTTTTTCATTCATGGCTTCAAACCAAGAGTTTACATCAGACATTCTAAATGCCTCTTTCATAGTCCTAGGCTCATTAGTGCTAGAAATTAAAGCATAGGCACAAGTAGAATCTATCAAAGAAAACCCATACCTATCAGGTTGCTTTCTTTCACGAGTTGACCTTCTCACTTGTTGAGGCTGAGGTTGTTGTTCTTCTTTAGAACTCTCAGAACTACTTGAGCTCTCCTTAGTTTCAGGTACATTTTAAATTTTCAATTCCTCTTTATTTGGTGTAGGAGGAATTTCAACTACATCCCTTTTGTTTTCTGATTTTGTCTCAGACTGGAGATCCAAGGTATAAGGCTTCAACTCACGAAAGATAACACTTCTGCTATATAGAACCTTCTCCGTATTAGGATTCCAAAGCTTGTATCCTTTTATGTCAACACTATAACCAATAAAAATACATTTGACAGCCTTGTTCTTCAATTTATATCTTTTCTCATACAACACATGTGCATATGCCTCATACCCAAATACATGAATGTGTCTCAGAGAGGGCTTCTTTCCAAACCATGTTTCCAAAGGCATTTTCTCAACAAGAGAAGAATTAGGAGAACGGTTTATCAAGTAACATGCTGTAGCAACTACCTCAGCCCAAAACTTCTCCTCCAAGCTAGCATTGCTTAGCATACCTCGTGATCTTTCCATCACTATTCTGTTGAACCTTTCTGCAACTCCATTTTTCTGTGGAGTGTAAGGTGTAGTTTTATGTCTTTTAATCCCATGATCTTTACAGTATAGGTCTCGCATTCATCAAAACAAAATTCACTGCCATTATCAGTCATTTAAAATTTTATTTTTCTTCTAGTCTGATTTTCTACAAGGTTCTTAAATTCCTTAAACTAACTGAACAATTCTGATTTACTTTTGAAAAAATAAACATTATTCTCGAATAATCATCAATGAACGATACATAGTACCTTGACTTAGACAAATAAGTAACATTCACTAGACCAAAAACATCAGAATGTATATAATCAAGCAAACTAGAAGATTTGTGAGGACTGGAATAAAATGAAACACGGTGTTGTTTACCATATATGCAATGTTCACAAAACTCAAATTCGAGGTTATAATCTTCAAGACCCTCAACCAGGTTTTTATTCTTCAAGGTTTTTAAACCTTTCTCACCAATGTGGCCTAGCCTTTGATGCCAGAGCATAGTCTTTTATGTTGGAAGTTTAACTTCCATAGAGTTTACACTATCAGGAATTTCTTCCTCTTTTACCCCATGAGTAGCTTTCTATGACTTAGCAGAGACACTATTACATTGAACAACATGTGCATCCAGCTTATACAAGGTACCAATACGAGCACCCCTTGCTAGCACCATAGAGCCTCTATTTATCTTGCAACCATTTCTAGAGAATGTGACTTGCACTCCAATATAATTCAGCATACTAACGTAAATTAAATTTTGAGCTAGACCTAGTCTATGCATTACATCATTGATTCCCTTCACTCTTCCATCAAGGAATTGAATTTTGACTCTTCCACAACCAACTATTTCCAAAGATTAGTCACTTGCCAAATACAACTTTCCACCATCATATTTTTCATACTTCATGAACCAGTCTCTATGAGATGTCATGTGGAAAGATGCTCCAGAATCAATTAGCCAGACATCATCTGATGCCTGCGTAGCCAAGGCTACAATGAAGGTGTCTGCATCACTCCTAGAAGAATCATTGTCGGAAGAATAATTCTTCTTCTTTTTCTCCTCTTTGCAATCCTTTCAGACATGACTAGGTTGCCCACAATTCCAACACTTCACCTTGGACTTCTTTCCAGGAGACTTTGATCTCCCCTCTGATTTGGATTTGGACTTCTTGTCCTTCTTCTTGCCTTTTTTTTTCGATCTACCTCTAATAGCAAGAGCCTCCTTTGCCATCCCAATTTTTTTTCTTCTCATCTCTTCTGATAACAAAGAAGAAACATCTTCCATCTTAAAAGTGGATGTCATACTCCCAATTGCCATCACCAGGTGATCCCACGAATTTGGCAAAGAACATAATAACAGCATACAATGATCTTCATCAATCTGCACACCCACAGATGCTAACTATGCAATCAGCATGTTGAATGTGTTCACATGATCAGCAATAGACCCTCCTTCCTACATTCTCAAATTGTACAACTTCTTCCTCAAGAATAATTTATTCACCAAGGACTTGCCCTGATAAATAGTTGCCAGTCTTTTCCACAAGGAAGATGCAGTCTTTTCTTCATGAACATTCAAAAGAATAGAGTCTACTAAACAGATCCTTGTCAGCCCCTTTGATTTTCCATCTACAAGGTACCAACCCTCTTGCTTCATGCCTGGAGGCTTCATTCTAGACACAACAATCCAAAGATCACAATCAACCAATAGATCTTCCATTTTAAGTTTCCACAACTCAAAATTGCTGCCATTGAATTTTTCAATTTTAATCTTTCCTAGCGTGCTTTCCATCTTAACTTGTAATTCGAATTACCAAACTTCTACAAGAATCCCACTGAATAGAAATTGACACAAAAAACCCAATGTACCCACAAGGATAACACAACTGGCCAAGCTCTGATACCACTTGTAAGGAAAGCTAAGGTGCAGAAACAACTCTCCTAACGTCAAAAACTCAGGGAAGAATGCAAAGATACTTTTAAATTTTCAATTACAGTCCAATTAAGATACACTTGAAAGCAATAATAGAAATAGAGAAATAATCATACACAGATGAACACCAGATTTATGTGGGAAAACCCTTATGGGAGGAAAACCCACCACAACATGAAAAGCCCCTTTGTATTACAGTAATGGAAATTACATAGAGAGATCAGACTTATCTTTCTGATGTCAATTTACAACAGCATAATCCTTGATCAACCTTGTACAGAACATTCAAGATTTAATGCTCTCAGAATAGAGTTCTCACTAATCACACATCAAACCATTCATTCAACTGTTCATCCAACAGTTCATCCATACGATCACAATCTTCAACCTCTGAGTATATCCATGATGCCCATGGTCTTTCGATCTTCCTCTTAGTAATAGTTGCAATAGTCCAATTTCTAGCAGTTCCCATTTGGCTTCTCTATTTGGGTGAGGAAAAACCACATAGGATAGTCAATTGGTCAAAGGTGTTCAAAATGTATCCACATGTCGATGAGACACTAACCGTGTCTCCCCGATGCCACAAGAATAATTGAAGTTATCACCAAGAGTCCTTACCATCGGTAAGACATTATACTAGGTTCACAAGTCACATCGACCTCAGTATTCTCATCGGCAAGACTATCGCCATTCATCTAGAGATCATACCAAAGTTCACAAGTCACATCGACCTCAACATTCTCATCAATAAGACTATCGCTATTCACCAAGAGATCATAAGAAAGTCCTCAAGTCATATCACTGTTGGCAAGACTTAGGTTATCATTGAGAGGTAATACCGAGCCCTCAAGTAATAACAAGCACCAAACAGTCGCCAGGAGTCATACCAACAATAGACTACCCTATTGCTGAGACAAACATCCATCGCTAAGACTTCATATCGAAACATTCATGTTATCCCAATGACTTTGAGTGTAGCTATTCGATGAGACATACCATCTATCACCAAGAGGTCATAATGAGCCTTCATGTTATGTCAAAGACTCCAAGTGTATAACTATCGATGAGACTTTCCATATCGATAAGACTTCATACTAAAACATTTGAGCTACTCTGATGACTCTAGTTTCCATGAGTCTCCCTGACCACCAATTGACACCAACCCATCGGCAAGAGATCAGCTCGGGCGATAAGAGATAGAAACTTTCACAATGACCAACATGTCACAGCGATAGGCTCCAGTCAGTAAGACAGAAACAAGGTCTCGATGACCTGAACATTTCACAAGGTTCCTCAGCTGCTAGTCGACCAGACAATAAGGATGTCAAATTGACTTGGCTCTTTCATAGGTTTTAGCCTGTGAGATTGAGGCACACAATTCCAACACCAAGAAAGTCTGTTGTGGTTACCGAAGGCTAGGTTTTGGTGGGATTAGCCACTAAAGGATCATAATGTACCAATTCGAATCATACAAAGAGGAGATGAGTTGAAGATTTAGGCAGACTCGGTGCATCAGTCAAAGGAGAAGTGGAGTTTGTTCTATAAATTTTTTCGACCATCACAACCTAGGTAAGTTTTTCTCCCTCTCTTCTTTCTAACTTTGCATCTCTAGTTACTCCTTTGGCCCCATCTGTGGAGAAGATTCCTCCATTTTTGGACTCTGATATTTTGGTCCTGAATGAACCCCCAACCATTTTCAACAATGAACCTTGTGAAGTAACCCCACACACTAAATGAGCATCATTCGCTTTGGCCTGTATTGATTATTTAATCACCATATCAAGGGTCCCCATTGAAAGAGCTGAAAAATCCATGTTTCCCATTACTCTAGGTCCATTCACTTTTGGGAAAATATCTCTCCTTCTACCTGATTCCCTTTTCACCCCAACATGTTTTCCTCTTTCTCAATCTCAATTTGGTATCCTGCCATTTTCTATGATAATACTCCCATTTTCCTCTTAGCAATCTTGTACAATCGAGGTTTCTCCTTCTGTCACCCTATTTGGTCTCCCTCTAGGTGCTTCCATTACCACACAAAGCATTGACACCCCATAGAGTCTCCAAGGCTATTTCAATGCAACCAAGCAAGCCCGACAAACCAAAAAGTAGAAACTATAGATTAAATCCACCGCACAGTTGACTACAAAGAAGATCGAAGCTTGCTTCAATGAGGAGCAAAATTATTTGTTGATCGCTACCATGAAGCCACTCGTATTAAAGTTCAAAGGACAAATACATGTAGAAGATTACAACATTAGAGCCATGGGTCTAGATTTGAATGAAACTTGCTCACACAACAAGGTGGTTCTAGCTAAGGCCACACTGAAAGTGGTGTACACTGATTGTGAGATTTTGGACAAGAGATTGAAGAAGCATGAGGTATAGTTGATAAATGTAAGAGATATGATGAGTAGGCTATAGACAAAGATCAAGGCTAGAGATTTTGAGATGGCTCATATAAGACAGATACAAGATCAGTAAGGAGAAGCAACTAAGTCGCTCAAGGAGGCCCAAAGTGAACACATTCAGCTGTATGCTAAAATTAAAAAGTTAAGAGTTGAGCTTGCTACTGAGTGCCAAAAAAATTTAGCGTACCAATGTACTCAAGAAAAAATATAGCAAGAGTCAGACAATGTCTGATCTCAGGCTTTTGAAAATCTAAAAAAGGCCTAGGCAGAAGCAGAAAGGTCAAGGAAAGAGAAACAAGAGATCGAGTCCATTTTGCAGGCCCACGACCAAGAGGTTAGAAGATTGAACTCCAAACTAATGAACACCATCTAAGAGAATAATCAAATGGAGGAGAATATAAGAGCAAGAGAGGCTCAATTTTTTATATTGAAAAGGTTGATATCTATGCAGTGGGAAAATATCATAATTGTGATTGCCATTCCCAGGATAGTCCTATAGTTTTTAAACTATCCTCAAGAAATAAAAGAAAAATTTATCCTGGTGGTTGACCAAATTCTGTAAGCATATTCTCCCCGAGTCACATAATCACAAAATATGATTTCCAGATTATGTATGGCCACAAACAAGGCTCTAAGAAATGCAGGGATTTCAGATCAGAGGGTTGCCTTAAGAAAAGAAAGAAAATTCGTCAATGTCCAAAAAGTCATGGCAAAGAACAAGGAACACCAAACAATGTTGAATAAAAAGGTCAATGAAATCAAAAGGGATTTCAATGTTGTGATTAGCTTTGGTTTTCCTCGCCTCTTCTCACCAGATGGAGAGGTGGTATCAGTTGAATAGATCATGGAGGAAATCAAACATAAGGTCTGAACATCTACAAAACTCCTAGGTTTAGGCCCAACGTGGAATATTGATGAAATCAAACATGAGATCTTTCCCCTTTCTCATCTCTATTACACCTTGGGGCTGTTTCAGCAAGATGGGGGGCCATTTCTTTTAAGGAAGTATTTGAGTTAGATCAAACATACAAGGTATTTTGTGCTCTCATCTGACCCTCTAATTTGGACGAGGAGTTACAACATTCTATCTTAATCAAACTCCAGGAATTTCTAGAGCTCTAGGTTTGTTCCTCCATAAGCGAAGGCCCCTTGTGAGTCGCCAGAATTGTAAAGAAAATTTTCCCTTAATTTTCTTTTGGTTTTTGGCTTTTATACATTTTTGGCTTCGGGATGAATCTGCACTTAAAGAAAAAAATTGTTTTGAAAGGCTTGCAATGTTCCACATGGTGGATGCATAGATTTTGTTTATCATCTTCCTTTTAGGAGAAAGTCAGGGCACATGTTAGCTTCGTGAGATTTTTCTCTAGGGCTATTTTCATAAATGTGAGATTTCTTGCCCGCTCGACATGTTATCTCTTCGCTTTGGGAAAGTTGTGCTTTTAAGGAGTGATCTCTTTAGATGGAGTTTGTTGGAGCATGCTAGGTCTTTCTTGCTTTTGGGTTGGAACCTTCAAGTTGACGCCATCAATCTATGTGATTGGTCAATCAAATTTTTCCAGGATATTTTTAAGATCCGATTGCTTTTAGATTAAAGTCTTTGATAAATATCTAAAGGAAATTAATGAGGTAGTTGGGAATTAATGAGCAAGGATTTTTCGTGATCTAATCAAGATGTACGATCAGATCATGAGTTATTAGATGTAGGAATTTGGTATTATTTTCTTCTAGAATGTTGGGGATGGTTTTCTCTTTTCAACTATAAATAGGAGGTAACAACTCAAAGAAGAATTTTTTTTTCTGAAAGTTCTTTTAGTTTTCCTTAGTTTTAGAGATATTTTTAGAATTTTAAGGTTTATAGAACACTACTATTCTCTAGCATGTTATATTCTTTTAACCCAAACTATTTTTGGATTGGCATCTGACCTTTGTTTTTATGTTCATTTGATATTTAAGTACGATTTGTCTAGGAGAAACCTTTGAAACTGTGCATGTTATGGCCATTGTCAAGTTTCTTATATTTTTGTTCATAATAAAAATACTATGTTAAGTTTAATTTGATAGTTCGAGTAGTTGATTTTCATGTTGTAGACTTCTATGATATAACAATAACTTTCAGAAATTGGATTATGTCTATTAAACTTCTCCATTTTCTTTAAAGATTGTTGTTTTTCCATATTATGCTATAAAAAGAGAAAGGATTTTAGCAATTTTTGAATTTTTCTGTCAACTTTGGAGTTTTGCATGCTTGATCAAACCTTAATGAGTTCTTCCCATGGGGATATTTGAAAGACTACATTGTGCTTGTACTTAGCCTTTGTTGCTTGTTCTCTTCCCAAGAACGAAGGGTTCTAGCATTCTGTGTATATTATAACATTCATAGGAAAAGAAATGAGTTTGAAATGTTGTAAAAGCTTTGAAGCATCACCATTTTTATGTTTTATATTTACATTTCCTTCTACCTTTTCTCCCAACTCAAAGAAGAGCTGGATTTCTAATAAAATCTCAGAGTTATTCAGTGAGGCACAAATTTCTCCCCCACTCGTTGAATTTTCCATAAGGCTATTGGAGAGGTGCAAGCTTTGATGATCAACAATATCATTTTTCATTGTTTCATCATATGGTTTAATTACCTAAACGGGGTTTGACCAAGGCAAACCCCTATTTCCTAACAATCAAGTTTTTATCTCTCTACATGTGTGATTGTAGATCTAGGTGCTTTTAGGTTTGAAGATCCTTTAAAGAAAATGTTTCAATATTGAGGAATATTATCAAGTTGTCATCTACATTGCAAGATCATGAAAAGTCACCTACAGGTCCTAATTCAGAGTTTTAGACCTAGAAACAAAGCTTGGAAGGAAGAGAAAAGATAGGAGAGAATAGTGAGATCTTGAACTTCTAAAAGAGTAGAACAAGACTGATATGCTACTTGTGGTTTATGAGTCTAGGATTTTTCTATTTTTAGAAGTTTGAGACTTGTCTATACCAGATCTTAATTTTTTCCTAGAAACTCTAATCTAGGACTAAATCGCCCAACCTGGCTTATGAGTCCCAATGAGCATTAGAGTCAACATTTTTAGGATTTCAGACCTTGTTCCAAGCTTCTACAGGTTTCCAGGTACATCTCTATGTTTTATTAGTTTACTATTTTGATTTGCATTCATTTCTAGGTCATTCATTTGAGTTTTGCATATCATTGGGTTTTGATATTAGGTCTTGCACGTTACTTGTCTTTACAAGCCCTAGCTTGGTGTTGAACCCCCTTTTATTCCCTAATCACACCATAGGAAAACCTTTAGTAGATCTCCTCCCTTCATTCCATCCTTGGATTGAGATCTTTAGGGTTTCCTTGAATGACGTGTAGAAAACTTGTTGTTCTACATCCTAAACCATAGAGCAACAATTTTCAACCTTTCATTTTGGTGAACCTGACATGAACCTAGCATTTAGAACACATTATTTAAAATTTGGAGTGCATCATATTCCTAGATCTAGCTTGCATTAACTTTGCATTAGGTTCTACATTCGTTAATTGACATTCTAGGGTTTCTTAAAATTGCATTAGTGAAAGTGCATATAAATTGCATTTTTACCTCTTGCATCATTGAATTTCATTGGAAATATATAATTGCACTTGGCCTTGACATCATTCAAAACAAAAAACACAACATGTTGGAAGAATGAAGAAGAACATGTCATTATGCATCTTTTGTGCTGTCATTGATGTCACCATGTTATATGAGTTGTAACTACAAGCTCAAGTTCAAGTTTGATCTAGTATTGTGAACTAGTATCTGAACCAATATGTAGTCATTATCCTTTGGTATTTTGGTCCACAATCCTCTTTTGATAATTATCATTGCTTGCAGTTTTGGAAAATGGTTTTTGGATTCTAGAAGCTTGTAAGTTCAGAATCTCATGTGTTTAGGTGTTCGTACCGTGAGTTGGAATTACTTTGTTGTTACATTTTTCTATTAGGTCTATCTTTGGCCAGCCTAATGTATAGTTGATGTTGTAATGGATTAATTTTTGTATTACAGATGTATGTGTGACCTATCTTAGGTGCATACTGACATGTTGTAGCATGCTACATGCTTGAATTGTTTTTGGAAAGATTTTGTACATGCTTGAAGCTAACAATTATCTTTTTGGTGAATAAGGGTTGCATATAATTAGGCCAACCTAATTGATGCTTGCAGATGAATTAGATATATATTGGAAAGTTTTGTGATTGATGTAGTGAAGTATGAAATGAAGTGTGTGAAGATAGAAAAGTATGCGAAGATGATGAAGTGTGTAGAGTCGGTTTACTGAATATCAAAGGAACTAAATCAACACTTGTTAAGTGTAACTTTACCAATTCAAATTCTGGTTGTAAATCATTTTGTTATTATATCTTTTGTAGGTAGTGAGCCTCCCATTTTGGATAGTGAGTCCTAGTAGTGGGCCACCCTTTGTAATATCTTATAATTGGTTATACTATATTGTGAGCTAATCCTCACCATGGTTTTCCCATTTTGGGTTTTCCATGTAAAAATCCTAGTGTTCATGTGATGTGTGCTTTTATGTTCCTACTCTTGCTCATTTTTACTATTATATGCATTGGAGTAATTGGATGGTGTTTGTTCAATAAGTTTAAGAAGATACTGATTCACCTCCCTTCTCAGTATCTTGGGCATTCAACACAACATTCACACAATTTTTTTTGAAATTGGTGTAAAAACCCTATTCTGGGACTCATACACCGGTCTGGGTGATTTAGTCCTAGTAAAGGTAGTTTTTCCTATTTTTTAGGTATTTTGTGGTGATTGTTTATCAACATTTATACCCCTAAAAAAACCCTAACTGGGACTTGTATTCCCCTCTAGGCGAATTAGTCCAAGATTAGACCTAAAACTGCCTTTTACAACATTAAAAACATCATTTCTAGGTTTATGTTAGCTATTGTTAGATAAATTTTTCAGTTTGCGGAGTTTTTGTTTCATGCATTTAATTAAATATAGCTTAATTTAGATTCATTTCAATTATGGATAAAATCACATTACTGTACTTTTCATTTCTAGCTCATTAGTTCATAGTTTGATAAGATTAGATTACATTTGGCATTCATTAGAAAACAAAAACAAAAACCAAATACATCAAAAGAAACAAACAACAACTGATAAGCCTTGGACAAAGCATATCATTCAAACCATTTATTAGTGATGACCTTGACATGTTAGATGAAGCCCTTGATGACTTCATCTCCCCTAGATCATTTGCTAAAGCTTTGATACAAGAGGATTAAAGCATCAACAATCATGACAATCATAATTTTTCTTCTCCTGATACCTCTCCTATTAGTGAAGAAGGTATCTTAGTGCAAGAAGATACAATTATTAAGAATCATGAAAGTCTTGTTTGTCCTTCTCCTCCCCCCCTTTGGAAGACATTACGAAACAAGAAGATGAGATCATTAGAACTAATTTACCTAGTCTCCATTCATATCCTAACACCTCCCCTATTTGTGAGAATGCTTTAGTGAATAAGGATACAATCATGAATGATCATGAAAAACACATTTTTGTGGAGGATATGTTTATATTAAGTGATCCAATGATTGAGAGCTATGACAATCCTTCCTCCCCTACTTGGGAAGACATTATAGGACATTGGGATGTGTAGCATAGAAAAATGGATCTTAATGGTACCTTACCTAATGTTGTGAAGTGTTGCAACAAACTTTCACACTTTTCTAGGGTCTTATTAATATATTTAACCTAAATAACCCTTTTTATCATTTACCAAGCCTTATTTCAAAGTGTTGTAACAAAATTACACATTTTCTAAGATTTTCATTAATAACTCGACTTTCTTATTATTTATTTGGCCCCATTTTGCATCTATAGGCCTTACTTATAAGGCTTTTTGAGAATAAACCCATGAAACATCATTTAAAACATTTAAACCTTGAAACCCACCTCAAATGCCTAAGGTGGGACCCATTCATCATTTTGGGAGCATGAGTCCCCTTTGTTGGGACCCATTCAACTATAGTGGCTAATTAGTCCCTTTTGGCTCAAAATTCAAAGTCAATTCAATTTTTTGGTGGGTTTTTTATTTTCAAAGATCTACGGTTGGCCTGTGATGATGTATTTTCAAGAATTATTGTATAATAAAGTATAAATACAAGGTTTTGCTACTCATTTCACCACCTAATCAATCTATCAAGCATTTTAAGCATTTCAAGCATTTTCAAGTCTACATCCATTAGAGCCATTACTTGCATGTTTGCATCATTCTACTTCAAGGGTTTGGTGAGTTGCAAAATTTCTTTCTTTCATTCACCATTCTCTTTCCATATTCCATTTCATTTCAATGATTTAATTACCAACACGGGGTTTGACCAAGGCAAACCCCTATTTGCTAACCCCACAATAATTTTTCCCTCTCTTTGTATGTGATTTGTAGTTTTAGGTTACATATTTTTCAAAGAGAAAGATTGGAAAAGTTTCCATCAAATTTTCAAAGCCATTCAAAGTTTTCAAAGTTCTATGAGAAGCTTGGAGAACACCTATAGGTTGAATTCTATAGTTTTAGAGCTAGATTTGAATTAGGAGTAGAAGAGTAGACCGAGAGCTACAGATTCCACTTTTGAATTTCTAGGAATCTAGAACTAGACTTATTCGCCATTAGTGGTGAATGAGTCTCACTGTAGGAGTCTGATAGAGATTTTTGTAGATCTAAGTACCCATTTATATGAACCTATTCTGACATTGTTCACCCAAAGTAGGACAAATTCATCTAGCTTGGCGTATGAGTCCTAGTTGGCCTAAAAAGCAACAATTTCAAGATTCCAAAGCTCCATTCCATCTTTCTCCAGTCTCTAGGTGCACACTTTAAATCTCATAGTTTTATGTTACAATCTATTTGCATTTCTAGGTCTTTTGCATATCATAGTGTGTTTTCAAGCATCTTACATTTTCCAAGTTTTGCATTAGTGGTGAACCTCTTGTTAGTTTTAAACCTTTAGGACAATCCTCTTTGATAGTTTTCCATTGAAATCTCAAGGGTTTGTTCTTGAGTGAAGTGTTAAGGTTTTTGTATCTCTCTCCTTTTAGGTTCAAAACCCTAGAAGTGTAAGAGATTTCCACATACAAAAAAATATACGTTTCATTTTGGTGAGCCCAAATTTCAAGCGTCATATTTCTAATTTGGAGAGCATTTACATCCTAGGAATAGCTTGTATTAAAATTGCATTGTACCTTGCATTGTTTAATTTGCAATCTAGGGCTCCAAAATTTGCATTAGTAAAAAGCTCATATAGCTTGCATTATTGCATGAACCATCTCATTAAAAATCACTAAAATTTTGCATTTTTTTTTTTGATGAATAGGCAACTATTTATATTAATTCAAATGTAAAGATACATATTCACAAAAAAAGGTGGGTGGTAAAAAGGCACACCATATTCACATCATATTTGCATCAAAAAATATAAAAAAGCATAAAATTCATTTTAAAATTTCTAAATTTTTTCAAAAAGATCACTACCAAGACTCATTCACCACTTAGGGAAAATCAGTTCCTTTGCACATTTTGCACTACATTTTTTGTCATTTACAATTCAATTTTTGAGTTTTTGTTTGTTGTTTCTGCATTTCAGTTTTACTTTCCAGAATTTCAGTTTTAAGCAATTCATTCTTGTTAGCTTACATTGCAGTTGCATCCACCTCGCATTTAGTAGCCTTTGCATGATTTTTTGGTGTCCTATTGCTAATACCATAGCGAGAAGAAGTTCAAGACTCATGGAATCTCATGATAACACACTCGTTGTGGATCTTGGGTTATCTAGAGCTTCCACTCCTAGTATTGACACTAGTACACTAGGCATGTATAATACCCTTAGCAACTCTTTGCCTTCTGCTAGCATGCATGTTGAGCCAAGGATTGATGATATACCAAAATAGAAAATCATTGAAATTCATGAGGAATTAGTGAACCTACAACACCAAGTTAGCCTTGAAAACATTTCCACTATTGCAATCCCTACCATAGAAAACATTCACCGCATGCTTGAAAGTGACGAAGTCCTTGACCTTGTGAAAAACAATTCAAATCTTCAGAAAACATCTTCCTTCAACCTCTAGTACTCCTATAACAACAAACAATATTTCCAACCAAGGAGGAACATAAATTCCTCCTCCCTCAATGATAGCCTCAATGCCTACCTATACCACTTCTTAAGTCACAACAAAAATGCAACAAGTTGGTAATGTGATTCCTTCCTTGAATATTTCTTCTAGCATCCCTAGTTCCTATGTGGCATCGCATGTTCTATCTTCTACCACATTACCACCTATAAGAATTCCATTCACTTTTCCTACATATACATACACTCCATTACCACTTTCACTTCCCCCTCATACCACTTGTAATGATCCTCTCATAACACAACTTTTCCAAAATATTCCATCCATGCAAAAGCAAATCTCCACTATAAACCAATACTAGAATGACCCACCCGCATATTACATCAGAAGTAGCCCATTTTCCTTGGAGATATTGCAAAAACCTATGCCACAAGGAGTAGAGGTTCCTAGATTTGATAAATATGGAGGGAAGGGAGATCCTTCTAACCATGTTAATGCCTACATCACCTTATGTAGTGTTTTTTTCCTTCATGATAAATTGTTGGCAAAACTCTTTCCTAGGTCCTTAAAAGATACTTCCTTGGAATGGTTTTCATCTTTAATAAACAATTCAATTCATTCATTCAATGAACTTTTTGATACATTTGTAAAGCATTTCCAAGTGCATATGAATTCCAATAAAACCTTGTCCAATTTAATAAGATGCAAGCAAAATGAGGAAGAAAAGGTAACTAATTTTATCTCATGCTATCAATCGCTTTATTCCTAAATCAATGTCAAGATCCTTGACCCACACCTTCAAAATATGTTTATAGAAAACTTGCAAACTAAACTTTAGAACAAGCTAATTATGGGGTATGTGCAAGATCATCATGGAACAAACAAGCCCTCAAGTGGCAAAAAATTTAGAAAAATTAGAGTTAGGAAACTTGACATAAAAATTTAAATAAGTTATCTATATTATTTCAAAAATATGTAAGAATAGAATATATGTAGAAAACCGAATGTATTTTCTAAACTACTAGGCTTTTAAAAAAAAAGAAAAATCTATTTGGTGAAAATTTGAAATTTCAATGCAGTAGTACTTAAATTTCAAGGAAAAAATAAGTAGATGTCTGTCTAACCACCCTAACCACAGTAAAATGATAGTAATTTTTTTTATAATATTTTAGATATAAGCAGAGGACTCATGTACCGATGTGATGCATATTTTTTTTTTTAAATTTCCAAGTAAATAATTAATTATGAATTTTTTATTACAACTTTTAAAAAATATAAAAAATCGTATGTTTGACCAGCTTAACTTGGTCAAAACTTCATGAAATTCAATTTTTATTTTTTTAATCCTATAGTATGCAAAGCATAGAATGTGACAGATGTTTTAGATTCAAAAAATGTGATATCGTTTGAAAGCTATAGATATTTTTCAACTGGCCTATCAATCAGGACTTTAGTCATAATTCAAATAGAAAATGAATAATAATTACTTATTAAATTTAAACTAAAGCATAATTTATATTGGTGGGAAGCTAAGAATCTCGTTCAAAAATCCTTTTCATTTCATCAATTTTGAGTGAAAAAAAATTGTCAGCCACATACCCATCATATTGCCACTTTTTGGCCCATCATGATCCTACACATACCCTATGATAAAGTTCCCATCCTTCATGCACTTGCGTACTGACCTTTGTGATTATCAAAATTTTGTTAGTAGTCAAGATGCAAGGTCTACTTCTAGACGAATGGAGAAATCTGATCCCACCAACCAAAATAATTCCCAACCATTTAGAAAGAAAAATAAAGGGTTCCTTCAATTTAATCTTACTCAACTAGAAAATCAAAATGTGAATAACCAAATAGCCATTGTTAAAACCTCGGTGCCCTTTAGTTATGGAGATTTGAAAATACAATTCACACCCTTACCTAACACCCTTCATAACACAATTTCCCAAATTTTACAACAAAAAATGATTACCTTGCCTCCTATCAAAACACCTGACCCTACTTAGCCTTTACCCTTGAGCTTCAAATCAAATGCTTATTGCCACTATCATCGACAAAATGGGCGTGACACAAAATATTGCAAGCATCTGAAACATCATCTTGTGTAAGACCTCATTGATTCTAGTTGTTTATCTGTTGCAGCTGGTAGTAATCAAGGCAATAAGTATGTTGCCCCTCCAAACCAAAACTTACAAATTTTCACTAATCCAATGCCTAAGCATAATATTTCATTTTTTAAAGCTAGTGAAACTATACAAAATGATGTGATGAATGTGGATACAGATGATGAACATAATGACTATCCTAAATGATATCAATGCTAATCCTATGGGGGTATGTGTAGGATCATCATGGAAAAAACAGGCCCTTAAGTGGCAAAAAATTCAGAAAAATTAGAGTTAGGCAACTTGACATAAAAAAATGAATAATTTATCTATATTATTTCAAAAATATGTAACAATATAATTTATAGCAAATTGAATGTAGTTTCTAAACTACTAGGTTTATTTAAAAAAATAAAAAATCTATTTGGTGAAAATTTGAAATTTCAATGCAATAGTACTTAAATTTCAATGAAAAAATAAGAAGTAGGTGTCTATCTGACCACCCTAATCACAATACAATGATAAATTTTTTTTATAATATTTTAGATATAAGTAGAGGACTCATGTCCTGATGTGATGCATATTTTTTTGTAATTTTTTTCCAAGTAAATAATTAATTATGATTTTTTTTATTACAACTTTTAAAAATATAAAAACTCGTATGTCTAACCACTTTAACTTGGTCAAGACTTCATGAAATTCAACTATTTTCTTTTTAATCCTATAATATGTGAAGCATAGAATGTGACACATGTTTCGGATTCAAAAAATGTGATACCGTTTGAAAGATATAAATATTTTTCAATCAGTCTATTAATCAGGACTTTAGTCATAATTCAAATAGAAAATGAATAATAATTATTTATTAAATTCAAAGTAAAACATAATTTATATTGGTGGAAATTTTACAATCTCCTCTAAAAACTCTTTTTGTTTCATCAATTTTGGGTAAACAAGAAGTCGTCAGCCACATACCCTACACATACCCATCATATTGCCACTTTTTGGCCCATCATGATCCTGCACATACCCATGGATGAAATGGTTGGGGAAATAGATGTTATCCCTTGTAAGGGCCAACCTAAGAATCCTTTTGATATTGCTTCCTCCTCTAAGGATATAATTAAAAATGCACCTAATGGTCCTCTCTACATAGCCAACCATATCTATGACAAGCCCACTAATGGGATACTAATAGATCCTGCCTATGGAGAGAATGTGATCACCAAAGAATTTTTAGTATTGCATGAACTTTGTCAAGATGAATATGATAAACAAAAAGCATCAATCAAGATGCACAATGGTTTTTCTTTCCTTACAATAGGATTGATCACCCTTCCATTACAAATAGGACCAAAAGCAGTGGATGTCACATTCTCCATCATCCCACAATCAGACCAATTTTGCTTGAGGCTAGGCCATCCATGGCTTCTCTCAATGAAAGTTGTCCCCTCGGTTGTGCACAAATTCTTAAATTTTCCATTTGAAAATGAAATATTCATCGTTCACCATAGCAGTTTTAACCACACGTCTTCCAAAGGAAACTTTTCCTTAGAAGCCTTTTTTCCCAAGCCCATGGAACCTATAATGCCACAACAAGACTTCTTTTTCATATCTTACCAAAAATTCAAAGCAAAGAAAATAGCCGAATTATCCCTAAGAAACATGTCCCCTTCCATTTTTGTACCTCCCATACTTGATGAAACCATGATTGAACCTAAACAAGAACCAAACAACCAAGACCAACCAAAGACAAAAACTTCACCTACATTGTCCAAATTACTAAGAGACATTGAAAGCAACTCTATCATGTCTCCTTGAATAAAAAAAGTTTAAAAGGAAAAAGAGAAAGTGGATGACCAACCTCCTATGGTTCCTTTTGTTCCTCAAGAAAAGAAAGCTATGGTTGATCAACCCACTCCTTCACCAGCACAACTTGAAAACAAAACCAGAAGAAATAGAGGTGCTCAAGAGCATAGGCATAGACATTGTGCCCTTGTTCACAAGCTATATGAAGATTTAAGTAAATCAAATCAAAATCCATACTTGACTGAAGCAATGCATGATAATTCTCCTCCCCACCTACTACCAAGTGATCAAATACAATAATCACAAGAAGAGTTGCACTCTTCATTAGATATTATCATTTATCCTCATGTTGTGATTAGTTTGGATGACGATGTTGAGATCGCTAAAATTGAGGAAGAGGTACATAATGAATTGAACACATTATTTTCCTCTTCGATGAGCTTAAACGAGCAAAATCCTATACAGAGTGATGAACCTAGTAATTATCTTGGTTCAAAACTTTTTGTTGTCCCTTTAGCTATCCATTCACCTTCAGAATATAATGAACATGATTGGGAGATGGACGACTTGCTTGATGATTGACTCACATTTTCCTTACTAGTCTTTTGCATTTTCTTTTTCTTCTTTTTTTTCTTTTGTGTGGTTGCATGTGCATAATGTGATCCCTCGTGATTTTTTGTTTGATGTTCTCTCTCTTTGTGATATTCCTCTATTTGTACCTTCATTATTCTCTATGTGGTGCATCGCTTTCTCCTTTTTCTTTTTCTTTTTCTTGTGTTTTTCCTTTTGGGGATGACACAAGGAATTGAGACATCTAGGTCTCTTTCATTTTGACCCAAAAGGATTTATTTTTTCTTTTTCTTTTCCTTTTTCCTGTGTTTTCCTTTTTGGGATGATGCAAGGCATCGAGACATTCATGTCTCCTTCATGTTGACCCAAAAGATTTTCCTTTCTATTTTTCATTTGTATTTTGTTTTCCTTTTGGGGATGACACAAAGCATTGAGACACCCTATGTATCTTCCATGTTGACCCACAAGGTTTTTTTTTGTTTTCACTCTCTTCATGTCATTCTTCCAATTCTATTTATTTGGGGGACGATGAAAATTCTAAGCTCCTACAAAAAATTGTGCAAAGAACAAACTGAACCCAAATCCATAGATCCCTTATGTGTTTGGTGTTCTCATTTTGGGGGCAACCCCTCTCTTTTCTTTTTCTCTTGCATGACGCAACTTTACTCGGAAACATATGACTTGGCATAGGGCTTTCCAAGTTTTCTCTCATGTCTTCTTTCTTATTTGCATTTTTCATTTTTTCTACTTTAAAGTAATTGCTCACAATAGGGTGTTTAGCAGTTCCTTTAAAGTGGGGGCATACATTGGCATTATTCTTTTATATTTTCCTTTTTCTTGGTTCTTAGTGCAACCTTCTTACTTCATACATTGTGTTTGTTGCTTTGTGGATGACATTGGTTGTAGTTTCCTTCAAGAGTGTGATCTATCTTAGCATATTTAATTACTCTTAATGGCCTAATGTGACGCACTGCATACCCTAATTTGTGAATCTTTTATTCTTTGATTGGTCCCCTCTTGAAGACATTAGACACAATGTTCCCTAAGTTAAAGTCCTCGCATGAACTAAGCAAGAATCCTTCGAACATTCTTTGCATGTCACATTTTGCATTTGTTGTTATATGGCCACCTTGCATAACACAACTTGCATGCCTGTAGATCCATCACATTTTTTCATGAGCTCCAAGCATACAAAGTTTTTCTTATCTCATGAAGCTCAAAAAGTCATTTTCCTTTGTGGCACCTTATTAAAGTTATTAGGAGGTATAACTTTGGTATGGTTGAGTGGGAAGCCTGTTCCAAGGCATGAATTTCCCCATAGTGACCTACATGTGTGTGAGTGCATACCATCCATGAGTATATGTTTCTCACCCTTTTGGTATTTCTCACGTGGTAGACAGCCATGAGTTTTGTCACCTCAGAGTGAGTATGTGTTTTCTAGAAAACAACCTATATCTGATCCACATCAGGATGGGCAAATGATTTAAGCTTGATTCGATTCTCTCTCTTCTTTCTTTTCTTTTCTCCTTTTTCATCTTTGGCAGTGTATGATTGGCCTTGTCATGTGTGTTCCTTTGTGCTTATGTTTGGTTTACCATGTGATCTTGATCTTGAGGGCTTGATCACCCCTCTTGATTGTTTTTGTCTCATCTTGCCAGCATGGGTGCATTTGGATCCCTCTTGATGTGCATTTTTTTATACTTGAGTGTGAGTTTGAAGCAAGTTCCTCCTCTCACTAAAGTGGGGGCTAAAT
>VDFB02193867.1:564589160-564624070 GCA_007258455.2 Sequoia sempervirens | reverse complement strand
AAATGACATTGGCGTTGCACCACGGTTGGTATTCATCCTTCACATAGTCCTTGCTGAGGACCCACTTAAATACAACGACGATGAGGTGGTCATTCTTCTTTTCCAGGCACTTGATTTTGTTGCTGGTAATTTTTCCCACAAAAGAATATTGCGGCCTCCGTGGAAGGAGCCAAATGGGAGTGCCTAGACCAAACGACATGATGAGAGTAAAAGCTAAGGCTAGTAGAATGAGAGATAGCAAGAAAATATTGCTAAACTTAAAAGGCTATTTTTTGAATGAATATTGTAATAAGGTGGCATAGCTATTTATAGAAAAGACACGTCAACAAACCCAACCAACAAAAAATCCATTTCTAGTTGGATGGAAATGGAGAAAATATCAAAGCATCTAGAGGGAAAGAGGTGAATCATATGGAAAATATGACATCATGCCTCGAGAAATAAATTTGGGCATTGGGAGTAATGCTCGTGTAGGCCGATCGTCGCCATGTGTCCTTTCCTATTATTAGCAACAACTAGCTTTCTTGTACAAAAATACGTTGATTAACATGTTAAGTTCTTAAAAATTAAATAGGTAAATCTTTTCAAAGTACCTTGCACTAGACCTAATCATGCTTCTCATAGCTAAAAGCATGCTTTCCAATGCGTTTGGCTTATTTGTAAAAGAGGTAGTAGGAAGAATGTACTAATTCCATTCTCACGATGAATTTGGCATTCCTAAGGGATACAGATCAAAAATCCACATGTATCACCTTGGTGGAAAAATTTAGTGGACCAATGGTAATGACAAAGCCTTAACTGCATATATGTGCAAAGGAATTAACTACACCCAAAAGAAAATTTTTGCTAAGTAGAAAATCAAGTGATCATTTCACTGAAGAAACTCTCTACAAATTCTCAGCATAGCAATGGTAGAAGCATCAACATCTGGTAGAAAGGTTGGAGCCTCATCCAAAAGGTTGGGTTATGTAAATATTTTTGGGAGGGATTCATTTCCCAATTCCATAGCACTAGAGGAATGACAGTTTGATTATACCAAATTAGTGCATCTAGATGATCGCGTTAGAAGAGAGGTGGTGTAGGATTTCGTAGACAACATTTTTGACCCAAAATTGGTGACTAACCCTAAAATCCTTAGGGAAGGGGCATTACAAAGAATGATTAAACATGGGTCAACCAAAATTTTTGCATCATGGCTCTAGAATTTTGGTTTTCCACAGTTCATGTTTCCCACTTTACACCCATGCCTAGAGTTGTTAGATGCATGTGCTAAAATATTCAACATGGAGGCGTGGGTTAGCTGCTCAGCACAGGATAAGGGTATGCGTGGATCATCATGGAAAACAAGGCTTTAAGTGGCAAGAAATTCAAAAAAATCAGAGTTAGGCAACTTGATCTAAAAATTGGAATTTAAGTTATCTATATTATTTCAAAAATATGTAAGAATAGAATCTGTAGAAAATTGAATGTAGTTTCTAACTACTAGGTTTATTTAAAAAAATATATAGTTGGTGAAAATTTGAAATTTCAATGAAGTAGCACTTAAATTTCATGAAGAAAATAAGTAGGTGTCCGTCTGACCACCCTAACAACAATAAAATGATAATATTTTTATAATATTTTATATATGGGTGAAGAATCATGTCCCAATGTGATGCATATTTTTGTAAATTTTTTCCAAGTAAATAATTAATTATGGTTTTTTATTAAACCAAAAACATAAAACTGTGATGTAAGGACCACTTTAACTTGGTCAAAAATTCATGAAATGTAATTTTATTTTTAATCCTATAGTATGCAAAGCATAGAATGCATAATATGCTCTCTTAGATTCAAAAATGTGATACCATTTGAAAGCTATAGATGTTTTTCAATGAACCTATCAATCAGAACTTTAGTTGTAATTTGAATAGAAAATGAATAATAATTACTTATTAAATTCAAAGTAAAGCATAATTTATATTGGTGGAAGTTGAGAATCTCCTTTAAAAACCCTTTTTGTTTCATCAATTTTAGGTTAAAAAAAGTTGTCAGCCACATACCCATCATATCACCAATTTTGGCCCATCATGATCCTATACATACCCATAAAGGTTACAATTACTGTAGCGGCCATACAAGATATGTTGTGTATCCCTACAACCTGGGGTGCTGAGCGCTTTGACGAGGAAGAGATGGAATGATTATGGGAAACTAGAACTAGGAAGGTGCAATTTTATGAGGATGAAACAAAGGAAAGGCCAAAGAGAGATCCATTCTATTTTCCTCTTGCACATAGAATATTCAAGATATACAGTCTATTTTCTTAATTTTGGCCTAGATTTATGATCTTTGATGATTATGAAGAGGTCCATCCTTTTTAGATGGGCTTGTCTTTCATGCTTAAGAAGGAGAGAAGTAATAAGTATTTCAATTTTGCTGATGTAATAGCCAAAGGGATCCTAGAACAATTGAGTACCTAGGACACTGAGTGTAAATTCATGTATTCTTCTTTCTTGGTTCACTTGATCTTGCATCAAAATTATGAGTTTTTGGAGAGAGGTTTTTCATTATTTAGGTTCGATGTAAAAGGTTTCTACCAACCGATTTTGGTATGGACTCATGTGCTATCAAGGACATGGGATTACTATTGGTTTGTGGATTATTTTATAAGGCCAGTACTTCTAGACTTGTTCCCACACCCTTTGGGCCACTTCTCTCCTGAGGTCTTGCAATGGATGAAATTTTTTCAAACCCTAGTATATTATTTCCTGAGTGAAGATTTCACTTTTATCAATTTCCATGGCTTCGTCAATAGTTTCCTAACAACATGCCTCCAAAGAAAAAACTCTATCCATTACAAATTTGGAGAGCCTTTCAGGCTCCCCAAATTTGTAATGGATAAAGTTTTTGCTTTAGAGGCATGTTGTTAGGCAACTATTTCCGACAATGTCTATGGCATTGGAAGGCACAAGATAAAGCTTTACCCAACTCCCCTTAACATTGCCAATAGGTAGGTAACACTAGTGAAGTAGAGGGCAGAGGGTGAGCTTACAAAAAAATAGGCCCTCTTAGGCTTGGTTCTTATTTGTGACACATGGGACTATAATCTAACAAAGCACCTACCAACTTTGAAACATGAGAGTTGGGAGTATTTTGAGTCAAGGAAGAATCTAACCCAAGAAAGGCTAGAGGTATACGTTGAATTGTCCCACATACCATTCAAACGGCCACCATAGATAGACTTCTGTGTCTAGATTGTGGAGTATTAGAAGAACCTCCTGATGGGTAAATCCCTCAACATGCAATTGAAACACTTGGGATGGTCAGAGAGAAAGAAAGTATATTTATGGAGGTTTTGCCAAGAAATGAGATGTCCCAATGCCTTGTTCAGAGAACTTCAGCTGCATGATGAAAGGTTTGATGAGGTTTATGACAAAGAGGCTGATACTGACAATAGTAATGCTGAGACTAGTCATGAGATTAAATAGGAGGAGCTTATGCGCCATTCTTTCCAACCTCAAGAATCAGATAAAAGAAAAAGATCAAAGGAAAAGGACTCACAAGTCACGTCCTCCACCAGCATCCAAAGCAAGGGAAAAAGAGCCCGACAATCCCCAAGAAGGTTCGTTGTGGTTACCGAAGGTCGGGTTTTGATGGGATTAGCCACCAAAGGATCAAAATGTACCAATTCCAATCATACAAAGAGGAGATGAGTCAAAGATGTAAGCGGACCTGGTGCATCAGTCAGAGGAGAAGAAGTGGAGTCTTCTCTAAAAAAAAATTTGTCCATTGTGGCCCAGGTAAGTTTTTCTCCCTCTCTTCTTTCTGACTATGCATCATTCGCTTTGGCCTCTATTGATTATTTAATCACCCTATCATGGGTCCCCATTGAAACAGCTGAAACATCCATGTTTCCCATTACTCCAAGTCCATCTGCTTCTCGGAAAACATCTCTCCTTCCACCCGATTCCCTTTTCACCCCAACAAGTTTTCCTCTTGCTCAATCTCAATTTGGTATCCTTCCATTTTCTATGATAACACTCCCATTTTCCTCTCAAAAATCTTGTACAGCCAAGGTTTCTCCTTCCGTCACCCTATTTGGTCTCCCTCTAGGTGCTTCCATTACCACACAAAGCATTGACACCCCACAGAGTCTCTAAGGCCATTTCAATGCAACCAAGTAGGCTCGACAGGCCAAAAAGTAGAAACTATAGATTAAATCCACCACACAACTGACTACTAAGAAGATTGAAGCTTGCTTCAATCAGGAGCAAAATTCTTTGTTGATCGCTACCATGAAGTCACTCATATTCAAGCTCAAAGGACAAATGCAGATGGAAGATTATGACATTAGACCCATGGGTCTAAATTTGAATGAAACTCGGTCACATGAAAAGATGGTTCTAGCTAAGGCCACCCTAAAAGTGGTGTACATTGATTGTGAGAGGTTGGAAAAGAGATTGAAGAAGCATGAGGTATAACAATTGATAAATGTAAGAGATACGATGAGTAGGCTATAGACAGAGATCAAGGCTAGAGATTTCGAGATGGCTTGCATAAGATAGATACAAGATCAATAAGGAGAAGCAACTAAGTTGCTCAAGGAGGCCCAAAGTGAACACATTTAGCTGAATGCTGAAATTGAAAAGTTAAGAGTTGAGCTTGCTACTGAGCACCAAAAAAATGTAGAGTACCAATGTACTCAAGAAAACATATAGAAAGAGTTGGAAAATGTCTGATATCAGGCTTTTAACAATCTACAAAAGGCCTAGGCGGAAGCAGAAAGGTCAAGGAAAGAGAAACAAGAGATCGATTCCATTCTGTAGGCCCATGACCAAGAGGTCAGAAGGTTGAACTCAAAACTTATGAACACCATCTAAGAGAAGAATCAAATGGAGGAGAATATAAGAGCAAGAGAGGCTCAATTCCACCAAGAGTTAACTACTGCACAAGGGTCTGGGACCCTTCCAATATTGAAAAGGTTGATATCTATGCAGTGGGAAAAGATCATAGTTGTGATTTCCATTCCCAAGCCAGTCCTAAAGTTTTTAAACTATCCTCAAGAATTAAAAGAAAAAGTTGGCCCGATGGCTTACCAAATTCTGCAAGCATATGCTCCCCGAGTCATAGAATCATAAAATATGATTTCTAGATTATGTATGGCCACAAAAAAGGCTCTAAGAAATGCAGGGATTTCAGATCAGAGGGCTGCCTCAAGAAAAGCAAGAAAGTTCATCAATTGCCAAAAAGTCATGGCAAAGAGCAAGGAACGCTAGGTAGTGTTGAATAAAAAGGTCAATGAAATCAAAAGGGATTTCAATGTTCTAATTAGCTTCAGTTTGCCTCCCCTTTTGTCACTAGATGGAGAGGTGGTATCAGTTGAATAGGTCATGGAGGCAATCAGACATAAGGTCCGGACTTCTACAGAACTCCCAAGTTTAGGCCCAATGTGGACTATTGATGAAATTGACCACATCATTCCCCTTTTTCATCTCTATTACACCTTGGGGTTGTTTTAGTAAGATAAGGAGCCATTTCTTTTAAGGAGGTCTTTGAGTTAGATCAAACATACAAGGTCTTTTGCACTCTCCTCTGACCCACTGATTTGGACTAGGAGTTACAAAATTCCACCTTAATCAACCTCCAGGAATTTCTAGAGCTCTAGGTTCGTGCCTTCGCAAGTGAAGGCCCCTTGTGAGTCACCAGAATTGTAAATAAAATTTTCCTTTAATTTTTTTTTGGTTTTTTGCTTTTATACATTTTGCTTCGTGATGAATCAGGGTTAAAGAAAAAATATGTTCTGAAAGGTGTGCAATGTGCCACAAGTTGGATGCACGACTTTTGTTTATCATCTTCCTTTTGGGAGAAAGTCGAGGCACATGTTACCTTCGCAGGATTTTTCTCTAGGGCTATTTTCATAAATGTGAGATTCCTTGCCTGCTCGACATGTTATCTCTTTGCTTTGGGAAATTTGTGCTTTTAAGGAGTGATCTCTTTTGGATGGAGTTTGTTGGAGCATGCTAGGTCTTTCTTGCTTTTGGGTTGGAACCTTCAAGTCGATGCCATCAATCTATGTGATTGGTTGATCATATTTTTCCAGGATATTTTTAAGATCTGATTGTTTTCAAATTGTAGTCTTTGATAAATATCTAAAGGAAATTAATGAGGTAGTTGGGAATTAATGAGCAAGGATTTATGTGATCTAATTGAGATCTACAATCAAATCATGAGCTATTAGATGTAGACATTTGGTAGTATTTACTTTTGGAATGTTGGTGGTGGTTTTCTCTTTTCAACTATAAATAGGAGGCGACAAGTCAAAGAAGAATTTTTTTTCTGAAATTTCTTTTAGTTTTCCTTAGTTTTAGAGATATTTTCAGAAGTTTAAGGTTTATAGAACACTACTATTCTCTGGCATATTATATTGTTTTAACTCAAACATTTTTTGGATTGGCATCCAACCTTTGTTTTTATGTTCATTTGATATTTAAGTGTGATATGTCTAGAAGAAACCTTTGAAACTGTGCATGTTATGGCCATTCCCAAGTTTCTTCTTTATATTTTCGTTCATAATAAAAACATTGTGTTAAGTTTAATTTGATAGTTTGAGTAGTTGATTTTCATGTTGTAGACTTCTATGATATAACAATAACTTTTAGAAATTGGATAATGTCTATTGAACTTCTCCGTTTTCTTTAAAGGTTGTTGTTTTTCCATATTATGCTATAAAAAGAGAAAGGGTTTGAACAATTTTTGAATGTTTTTATTAACTTTTGGAGCTTTCCATACTTGATCAAACCTTAATGAGTGCTTCCCATGGGGATATTTGAAATACTGCATTGTTCTTGTACTTAGTCTTTGTTGCTTGTTCTCTTCCCAAGAATGAAGGGTTGTGGCATTCTATGTCTATTATATCATTCATAGGAAAGAAATTGAGTTCGAAATATTGTAAAAGCTTTGGCGCATCACCATTTTTATGTTTTATATTTACATTTCCTTCTACTTTTTCTCCCAACTCAAAGAAGACATGGCTTTCTAATAAAATCTTAGAGTTATTCAGTGAGGTGCAAATTGGTCCCCCACTCGTTGAATTTCCCATAAGGCTATTGGAGAGGTGCAAGCTTTGATGATCAACAATATCATTATTCATGTTTTATGTTTAATTTTCATGTTTCATTGTTTCATCATATGGTTTAATTACCTAAACAGGGTTTGACCAAGGTAAACCCCTATTTCCTAACAATCAACAAGTTTTTCTCTCTGTACATGTGTGATTGCAGATCTAGGTGCTTTTAGGTTTGAAGACCCTTTGAAGAAAAATTTTCAATATTGAGGAAGATTATCAAGTTGTCATCTACATTGCAAGATCATGAAAATTCACCTATAGGTCCTAATTCAGAGTTTTAGACCAAGAAACAAGAACATCTTCACAAGGAAGGAAGAGAAAAGATAGGAGAGAAGATTCAAATCTTGAACTTTTGAAAAAGTAGAACATGACTAATATGCTACTTCTGGTTTATGAGTCTTAGTATAATGATTTTTCCAATTTTTAGAAGTTTCAGACTTGTCTCTACCAGATTTTAGTTTCTACCTAGAAACTCTAATCTGGGACTAAATCACCCAACCTGGCATATGAGTCCCAATGAGAATTAAAGTCAACATTTTTAGGATTTCAAACCTTGTTCCGAGCTCCTACAGGTTTCCAGGTACACCTCTATGTTTTCTCACTTTACTATTTTGATTTGCATTCATTTCTAGGTCATTCATTTGAGTTTTGCATATCATTAGGTTTTGATAGTAGGTCTTGCACGTTACCTGTCTTTCTAAGCCCAAGCTTGGTGGGGAACCCCTTTTTATTCCCTAATCACACTCTAGGACAACCTTTAGCAGATCTCCTCCCTTCATTTCATCCTTGGATTGAGATCTCTAGGGTTTCCTTGAATGACATGTCTAGAAAACTTGTTGTTCTATGTCCTAAACCATAGAGCGACAATTTTTGACCTTTCATTTTGGTGAACTTGACATAAGCCTAGCATTTAGAACACATTATTTAAAATTTGGAGTGCATCATAGTCCTAGATCTAGCTTGCATTAACTTTGCATTAGATTTTACATTCGTTAATTGACATTCTATGGTTTCTTAAAATTGCATTAGTGAAAGTGCATATAAATTGCATTTTTACCTCTTGCATAATTAAATTCCACTAGATATTTGTAATTTCACTTAGCCTTGACATCATTCAAAACAAAAAACACAACATGTTGGAAGAATGAAGAACATATCATTATGCATCTTTTGTGTTGTCATTGATGTCACCATGTTATATGAGTTGCAACTGGAAGTTCAAGTTCAAGTTTGATTTGTTATTGTGAACTAGTATCTGAACCAGTATATAGTCATTATCCTTTGGTATTTTGATCCTCAATCCTCTTCTGATAATTATCATTGCTTGCAATTTTGGAAAATGGTTTTTGGATGCTAGAATCTTGTAATTTTAAAATCCCATGTGTTCAAGTGTTCATCCAGTGAGTTGGAATTACTCTGTTGTTATGTTTTGCTATTAGGTCTATCTCTGGCCAACCTAATGTATAGTTGATGTTGTAAATTTGGATTAATTTTGTATTGTGGATGTATGTGTGACCTATCTTAGGTCCATACCGACATGTTGTAGCATGCTACATGATTGAATTGTTTTTAGAAATATTGTGTACATGCTTGAAGCTGACAGTTATCTTTTTGGTGAATAAGGGTTGCATCTAATTAGGCCAACCTAATTGATGCTTGTGGATGAATTAGATATATATTGGAAATTTTTGTGATTGATGTAGCAAAGTATGAAGCGAAGTGTGTGAAGATAGACAAGTATGTGAAGATGATGAAGTGTGTAAAGTCAGTTTACTGAGCATCAAAGCAACTAAATCAACACTTGTTAGGTGTAACTTTACCAATTCAAATTCTGGTTGAAAACCATCTTGTTATTGCATCTTTTGTAGGTAGTGAGCCTCCCATTTTGGACAGTGAGTCCTAGCAGTGAGCCACCCTTTGTAATATCTTATAATTGGTTATAAGTATATATTGTGAGCTAATCCTCACCACAGTTTTTACCATTTTGGGTTTTCCATGTAAAAATTCTGGTGTTCATGTGATGTGTGCTTTTATGTTCTATTAATGCTCTTGCTCATTTTTACTATTATATGCATTGGAGTAATTGGATGGTGTTTTTTCAATAAGTTTAAGAAGATATTGATTCACCCCCCTCTCAGTATCTTGGGTATTCAACACAACATTCACACAAATTTTTTGAAATTGGTACAAAAACCCTAATCTAGGACTCATATGCCCCTTTGGGTGATTTAGTCCTAGTATAAACTTTTTTTCCCGATTTTAAGGTATTTTGTGGTGATTGTTTATCAACATTTATACCCCTGAAAAAACCCTAACTGGGGCTCATATTCCCCTCTAGGCGAATTAGTCCAAGATCAGACCTAAAACTACCTTTTACAACAAATTAAAAACATCATTTCTAGGTTTTTGTTAGCTGTTGTTAGATAATTCTTTTAGTTTGTGGAGTTTATGTTTCATGTATTTCATTAAATCTAGCTTAATTTAGATTCATTTCAATTGTGGATAAAATCACATTATTGTACTTTTCATTTCTAGCATTCATTCATAGTTTGATAAGATTAGATTACATTTGGCATTCATTAGAAAACAAAAACCAAAACCAAAAACATCAAAAGAAACAAACAACAAATGATAAGCCTTGGACAAAGCATATCATTCAAACTATTTAGTAGTGATTACTTTGACATGTTAGATGAAGCCCTTGACGACTTCATCTCCCCTAGATCATCCGCTAAAGCTTTGAATACAAGAGGATTCAAGCATCAACACTCATGAAAATCATAATTGTTCTTCTCTTGATACCTCTCCTATTAGTGAAGAAGGTATCTTGGTGCAAGAAGATACAATTATTAAGAATCATGAAAGTCTTGTTTTTCCTTCTCCTCCTCCCCCTTTGGAAGACATTATGAAACAAGAAGATAAGATCAGTAGAACTACTTTACCTAGTCTCCATTCATATCCTAACACCTCCCCTACTTGTGAGAATGCTTTAGTGAATAAGGATACAATTATGAACGATCATGAAAAACACATTTTTGTGGAGGATATATTGATATTAAGTGATCCAATGATTGAGAGCTATGACAATCCTACCTCTCCTACTTGGGAAGATATTATAGGACATTGCGATGTGTAGCATAGAAAAATGGATCTTTGGACATTTTCACTCTCATTTGGGTCCTTCTTGTGGATGTTCGCTTAGTTTTTCCTTGATTTAGTGTTGTAATGTGGTTAATACATTCACATTAGGTCTTGGGCACTTGTGAACTAATAAGGATTTTAATGGTACCTTACCTAATGTTGTGAAGTGTTGTAACACACTTTCACACTTTTCTAGGGTCTTATTAATGTATTTCACCTAAATAACCTCTTTTTATCATTTACCAAGCCTTATTTCAAAGTGTTCTAAAGTGTTGTAACAAAATTTCACACTTTTCTAGGCTTTCTTATGCTTTAATTGGCCCCATTTTGCATCTATAGGCCTTACTTATAAGTTTTTTTGAGAATAAACCCATTAAACATCATTTAAAACATTTAAATCCCAAAACCCACCTCAAATTCCTAAGGTGGGACCCATTCACCATTTTGGGTGCATGAGTCCCATTTTTCATGACCCATTCAACTAGAGTGGCTAATGAGTCCCCTTTGGCTCAAAATTCAAAGTCAATTCAATTTTTTGGCAGGTTTTTATTTTCTAACGTCTATGGTCAACCTATGATGATGTATTTTCAAGAATTATTGTATAATAAAGTATAAGTACAAAGTTTTTCTACTCATTTCACCCCCCAATAAATCTATCAAGCATTCTAAGCATTTCAAGCATTTTCAAGTCTACATCCACTAGTGCCATTACTTTCATGTTTACATCATTCTACTTCATGGGTTTGGTGATTTATAGCATTTCTTTTGTTCATTCACAATTATCTTTCCATATTCCATTTCATTTCAATGGTTTAATTACCAACACGGGGTTTGACCAAGGAAAACCCCTATTTGCTAGCCCCACAATAATTTTTCCCTCTCTTTGTATGTGATTGGTAGGTTTAGGTTACAGATTTGTCAAAGAGAAATATTTGAAAAGTTTCCATCAAATTTTCAAAGCCATTCAAAGTTTTCAAAGTCCTAAGAGAGGCTTGGAGAACACCTATAGGTTGAATTATGTAGTTTCAGAGCTAGATCTGAATTAGGAGTAGAAGAGTAGACCGAGAGCTATAGATTCCACTTTTCAATTTCCAAGAATCCAAAAGTGGACTTATTCACCATTAGTGGTAAATGAGTCTCACCGTAGGAGTCTGATAGATATTTTTGTAGATCTAAGTACCCATTTATCCGAACCTATTCTGACATTGTTCACCCAAAGCAGGACTAAGTCACCCAACTTGGCATATGAGTGCCAGTTGGCCTAAAAAGCAATAATTTCAAGATTCCAAAGCTCCATTCCATCTTTCTCCAATTTCTAGGTGCACACTTTAAATCTCATAGTTTTCTGTTACAATCTATTTACATTTCTAGGTCTTTTTGCATATCATAGTTTGTTTTCAAGCATCTTGCATTTTCCAAGTTTTGTATTAGTGGTGAACCTCTTATCAATTTTGAAAATTTAAGACAATCCTCTTTGATAGATTTCAATCTCATTTGCATTGAAATCTCAAGGGTTTTTTCTTGAGTGAAGCGTTAAGGTTTTTGTGTCTCTCTCCTTTTAGGTTCAAAACTCTAGAAGTGTAAGAGAGTTCCACATACAAAAAAATATACGTTTCATTTTGGTGACCCCAAATTTCAAGCATCATATTTCTAATTTGGATAGCATCTACATCCTAGGAATAACTTGCATTAACATTGCATTGCACCTTGCATTGTTTAATTTGCAATCTAGGGTTCCAAAATTTGCATTAGTAAAAATCTCATATAGCTTGCATTATTGCATTCCATCTCATTAAAAATCAGTAAAATTCTACATTTCCACATCATATTTGTATCAAAAAATATAAAAAAGCATAAAAATAATTTTAAAATTTTTGAAAATTTTCAAAAAAATCAGTACCAAGACTCATTCACCACTTAGGGAAAATTAGTCCCTTTGCACATTTTGCACTACATTTACTATCATTTACTATTCAATTTCCAAGTTTTTGTTTGTTGTTTCTGCATTTCAGTTTTACTTTCCAAAATTTTAGTTTTAAGCAATTCATTCTTGTTAGCTTACATTGCATTTGCATCCACCCCGCATTTAGTAGCCTTTGCATGAGTTTTTGGTGTCCTATTGCTAATACCATAGCTAGAAGAAGTTCAAGACTCATGGTATCTCGTGATAACACACTCGTTGTGGATCTTGGGTTATCTAGAGCTTCCACTCCCAGTATTGACACTAGTACACTAGGCATGGATAATACCCTTAGCAACTCTTCGCCTTCTGGTAGCATGCATGTTGAACCAAGGACTGAAGATATACCACAAGATAAAATCATTCAAATTCATGAGGACTTAGTCAACCTACAACACCAAGTTAGCCTTGAAAACATTTTCGCTATTGCAATCCCTACCATAGAAAACATTCACCGCATGCTTGAAAGTGATGAAGTCCTTGACCTTGTGAAAAACATAGTTCAAATCTTTGGAAAACATCTTCCTTCAACCTCTAGTGCTCCTATAACAACAAACAATGTTGCCAACCAAGGAGGAACTCAAATTCCTCCTCCCTCAACAATAGCCTCAATACCTAACTATATCACTTCTTAAGTCACAACAAAAATGCAACAAGTTAATAATGTGATTCCTTCCTTGAATATTCCTTTTAGCATCCCTAGTTCCTATGTGGCATCACATGTTCTATCTTCTACCACATTACCACCTATAAGAATTCCATTCAATTTTCCTACATATACATACACTCCATCACCACTTTCACTTCCCCCTCATACCACTTGTAATGATCCTCTCATAACACAACTTTTCTAAATTTTTCCATCCATGCAAAAGAAAATATCCACTATAAACCAATACTAGAATGACCCACCCACATATTACATCAGAAGTAGCCCATTTTCCTTGGAGATATTGAAAAAACCTATGCCACAAGGAGTAGAGGTGCCTATATTTGAGAAATATGGAGGGAAGGGAGATCCTTCTAACCATGTTAATTCCTACATTGCCTTATGTAGTGTTTTTTCGTTGATGATAAATTGTTGGAAAAACTCTTTCCTAGGTCCTTAAAGATACTTCCTTGGAATGGTTTTCCTCTTTACCGAACAATTCAATTCATTCATTCAATGAACTTTTTGATACATTTGTAAAGCATTTATAAGTGCGTATGAATCCCAATAAAACCTTGGCCAATTTGATAAGATGCAAGCAAAATGAGGAAGAAAAGGTAACTAATTTTATCTCATGCTATCAATCGCTTTATTCTTGAATCGATGTCAAGATCCTTGACCCACACCTTGAAAAGATGTTTATAGAAAACTTGCAAACTAAAATTCACAAGAAGTTAACTATGATAAAGTTCCCATCCTCCATGCACTTGTGTACTGACCTTTGTTATTATCAAAATTCAATTAGTAGTCGAGATACAAGGTCCACTTCTAGGTGAATTGAGAAATCTGATCCCACCAACCAAAACAATTCCCAACCATTTAGAAAGAATAATAAAGGGTTCCTTCAATTTAATCCTCCTCAACTAGCAACTCAAAATTAGAATAACCAAATAGCCACTATTAAAACCTTGGTGCCCTTTAGTTATGGAGATCTGAAAAGACAATTCACACCCTTACCCAACACCCTTCATAACACAATGTCCCAAATTTTACAACAACAAATGATTACCTTGCCTCTTATCAAAACACCTAACCCTACTAAGCCTTTACCCTTGAGCTTCAAATCAAATGCTTATTTCAACTATCATCGACAAAATGGACATGACATAAAATATTGCAAGTAGCAGAAACATCTTGTGTAAGACCTCATTGATTCCGGTTGTTTATCTGTTGCAGGTGGTAGTAATCAAGTAAATAAGTTTGTTTCCCCTCCAAACCAAAACTTACAAATTTTCACTAATCCAATTCCTAAGAATAATATTTCATTTGGCAAAGCTAGTGAAACTATACAAAATGATGTGATGAATGTTGATACAGATGATGAACATAATGATTGTATCCTAAATGATATCAATGTTAATCCTATGGATGAAATGGTTGGGGAAATAGATGTTATCCCTTGTAAGGGCCGACCTAAGAATCCTCTTGATATTGCTTTCTCCTCTAAGGATATAATTAAAAATGCACCTGATGGTCCTCTTTACATAGCCAACCATATCTATGACAAGCCCACTAATGGGATACTAATAGATCCTGCCTATGGAGAGAATTTGATCACTGGGGAATTTTTAGTATTGCATGAACTTTATCAAGATGAATATGATAAATCGAAAGCATGGATCAAGATGCACAATGGTTTTTCTTTCCCTACAATAGGGTCGATCACCCTTCCATTACAAATATGACCAAAAACAGTAGATGTCACATTCTCCATCATCTCGCAGTTAGACCAATTTCACTTGAGGCTAGGCCATCCATGGCTTCTCTCAATGAAAGTTGTCCCAGACTCGGTTGTGCACAAATGCTTAAATTTTCCATTTGATAATGAAATATTCACCGTTCACCATAGCGGCTTTAACCCCTTGTCTTCCAAAGGAAACTTTTCCTTAGAAGCCTCTTTTCCTGAGCCCATGGAACCTATAATTCCATGACATGACTTCTTTTTCATATCTTACCAAAAATTCAAAGCAAAGAAAATAGCTGAATTATCCCTAAGAAACATGTATGCTTCCATTTTTGCACCTCCCATACTTGATGAAACCATGATTGTACCTAAACAAGAACGAAACAATCAAGACCGACCAAAGACAAAACCTTCACCTACATTGTCCAAATGACTAAGAGACACTGAAAGCAACTCCATCATGCCTCCTCGAATAAAACAAGTTTACAAGGAAAAAGAGAAAGTGGATGACCAACCTCCTATGGTTCCTTCTATTCCTCCCCTCAGGGAAGAAAAGAAACCTATGGTTGATCAACCCACTCCTTCACCAACACAACTTGAAAAAAAAGCCAGAAGAAATAGAGGTGCTTGAGAGTGTAGGTGTAGACGTTGTACCCTTTCTCACAAGTTATATGAAGATTTAAGTAAATAAAATCAAAATCCAAACTTGACTGAAGCAATGCATGATAATTCTCCTCCCCACCTACTACCAAGTGATCAAATACAAAAATCACAACAAGAGTTGCACTCTTCATTAGATATTATCATGTATCCTCCTGTTGTGATTAATTTGGATGACAATTACAAGATCACTAAAATTGAGGAAGAGGTGCATAATGAATTGAACACATTATTTTCCTCTTTGATGAGCTTAAACGAGCAAACTCCTATACATAGTGATGAACCTAGTAATTATCTTGGTTTAGAACTTGCTGTTGTCCCTTTAGCTAGCCATTCACCTTCAGAATATAATGAACATGATTGGGAGGTGGATGACTTGCTCGACGATTGACTCACATTTTCCTTACTAGTCTTTTGCATTTTATTTTTCTTATTTTTTTCTTTTGTGTGGTTGCATGTGCATAATGTGATCCCTCGTGATGTTTTGTTTGATGTTCTCTCTCTCTTTGGTGATATTCCTCTCATTTGTAATTTCATTATTCCCTCTATGTGGTGCATCACTTTCAATTTTTCTTTTTATTTTTCTCGTGTTTTCCCTTTGGGATGATGCAAGGCATTGAGACATCCAAAATCTCTTTCATGTTGACCCAAAAATTTCTTTTAGTATTTTCCCTTTTCTTGTGTTTTCCTTTTGGGGATGATGCAAGGCATCTAGACATTCATGTCTCCTTCATGTAGACCCAAAAATCTTTTCCTTTTATTTTGGCTCTCTTTTCTTTTCATGTCTTGTGCTTTCCTTTGGGGATTACACAAAGCGCTGAGACACCCTATGTCTCTTCCATGTTGACCAGCAAGGTTTTTTTGTTTCGCCTCTTTATGTCAGTCTTCTATTTCTATGTATTTGGGGATGATGACAGTCCTAAGCTCCTTATAAAACATTACAACAACAAACATATTGACCCCAAATCCATAGATCCGTTATGTGTTTGGTGTTATCAATTTTGGGGAAACCCCTTCCTTTTGTTTTTCCTTTACTTCACATGACATAGCCTTACTCAAAAACATATGACTTGGCATAGGGCTTTCCAAGTTTTCTCTCTCATGTCTCTTTCTTATTTGCATTTTTCATTTTGTTACTTTAAAGTAATTGCTCACAAAAGGTGTTTAGCACCCTTTAAAGTGGGGGCATTACTGGGCATTATTATTTTATATTTTCCTTTTCTTTGGTTCTAGCTTAAACCTTCTTCATACAATGTGTTTGTTGCTTTGTGGATGAACTTGGTTGTAGTGTCCTTCAAGAGTGTGATCTATCTTAGCATATTTAAATCCTCTTAGTGTCCTGATGTGACACACTGCATCCCCTAAGTTGTGAATCTTCTATTCTCTGATTGGTCCTCTCTTGGAGACATTAGGCATAATGTTCCATAAGTTAAAGTCCTCACATGAACTAAGAAAGAATCCTTCAAACACTCTTTGCATGTCACATTTTACATTTGTTGTTATATGGACACCTTGCATAACATAACTTGCATGCTTGTGGAGCCATCACATTTGTTCATGAGCTCCAAGCATACAAATTTGTGCTTGTCTCATGAAGCTCAAAAAGTCATTTTCTTTTGTGGCACCTTATTAAAGTTATCAGAAGGTATAACTTTGGTATGGTTGAGAGGGAAGCCCATTCGGAGGCATGAATTTCCCCATAGCCATCTATGTGTGTGTGAGTGCATACCAGCCATGAGTGTATGTTTCTCACCTTTTAGATTTCTCACTCAAATGCAAAGTGAGTTCTCATGGTTCTCGTGAGTGAGTATGCATTTTCTAGATAAACAACCTTAGATCCTGATCCACATTGGGATGGAAAATGAGTGAAGTTTGGATCTGATTCTCTCTTTTCTTTCTTTTTTTTTCTCCTTTTTCATCTTTGGCAGTGTATGATTTTCCTTTTCATGTGTGTTCCTTTGTGTTTATATTTGGTTGGCCATGGGATCTTGATCCTGGGGGCTTGATCACCCCTCTTGATTGTTGTTGTCTCATCTTGCCAGCATGGGTGCATTTAGATCCCTCTTGATGTGCATTTTTGTCTACTTTAGTGTGAGTTTGAAGCAAGTTCCTCCTCTCACTAAAGTGGGGGCTTAAATGTAGCGTGAGAAAATGGATCTTTGGACATTTTCACACTCATTTGGGTCCTTCTTGTGGATGTTGGCTTAGTTTTGCCTTGATTTAGTGTTGTAATGTGGTTAATACATTCACATTAGTTCTTGGGCCCTTGTGAACTAATAAGGATTTTAATGGTACCTTACCTAATGTTGTGAAGTGTTGTAACACACTTTCACACTTTTAAGGGTCTTATTAATGTATTTCACCTAAATAACCTCTTTTTATCATTTACCAAGCCTTATTTCAAAGCATTGTAAAGTGATGTAACAAAATTTCACACTTTTCTAGGCTTTTCATAAATAATTGGGATTTCTTATGCTTTAATTGGCCCCATTTTGCACCTATAGGCCTTATAAGTATTTTTGAGAATAAACTCGTTAAACATCATTTAAAACATTTAAATCCCGAAACCCACCTCAAATGCCTAAGGTGGGACCCATTTTCTATTTTGGGTGAATGAGTCCCCTTTGGCTCAAAATTCAAAGTCAATTCAAATTTCTGCTAGGTTTTTATTTTATAATATCTAAGGTCAGCCTGTGATGATGTATTTTTGGGAATTATTATATAATCAAGTATAAATACAAGGTTTTTCTACTCATTTCACCCCCCCAATCAATCTATCAAGCATTCTAAGCATTTAAGAATTTTCAAGTCTACATCCATTAGAGCCATTACTTGCATGTTTGTAGCATTCTACTTCAATGTTTGGTGAGTTCTAGCATTTCTTTTAATTCATCATTATCTTTCCATATTCCATTTCATTTCAATGGTTTAATTACGAACATCGGGTTTGACCAAGGAAAACCCCTATTCCCTAACCCCACAAACAAATTTTCAACTTTGCATGTGAGTTGTAGGTTTAGGGTTGTAGATGTTTCAAAGATAAAGATTGGAAAAGTTTCCATCAAATTGTCAAATTCTATTCAAAGGGTATGCAGATCATGATGGGTATGTGGTTGATGACTATTTTTTTACCCAAAATTACGAAACAAAAGTATTTTAGCAGACACAGCTTTCCAATCGAGAGAACCATTCTTTAATTTGAATTTAATAAGTAATTGCTATTCATTTTCATTCAAATTGTATGACTAAAAGTCTTGATTGATAGGCAAATTGAAAACATCTCAGAAGCTTCAGAATGGTAATACATTTTGAATCCAAAAATGTGTCACATTCTATGTGCTTCACATACCATAGGATTAAAAAAGAAAATTGAATTCCGAAATTTTGACCAAGCAGGAAAGTTAGACATATGAGTTTTCATACTTTTAAAAAGTTGTAATAAAAAATTCATAATTAATTATTTACTTTGAAAAATATTACAAACAAAAATGAATGACATTGGGGCATGACTCCTCTACTTACATCTAAAATCTTATAAAAAAATATTATCATTTTATTGTGGTTAGGGTGGTTAGATAGACACCTCTTGGATTTTTCCCTAAAATTTAAGTACCACTGCATTGAAATTTCAAATTTTCTTCAAATAGATTTTTTTTAAAACATACCTAGTAGTTAAGAAACTACATTCAATTTGCTAAGCATATTCTAATTCTTCCATTACTTTTTAAATAATATAGCTAACTTATTCAAATTTTGACATCAAGTTGCCTAACTTTGATTTTTCTTAATTTTGCCACTTATGGTTTGCTTTTTCCATGATGATCATGCACATACCCAAAGTTGTCAAAGTCCTAAGAGAAGCTTGGAGAACACCTATAGGTTGAATTCTGCAATTTCAGATCAGAATACGAATCGAGAGCAGAATAGCAGACTGAGAGCTATAGATTCCACTTTTGAATTTCTAGGAATCTAGAAGTGGAATGATTTGCCATTAGTGGTGAATGAGTCCCACTATAGGATATTGACAAATTTTTTTGTAGATCTAAGTACCCATTTATCTGAAACCTATTCTAGCATTGTTCACCTGAAGTAGGACTAAGTCACCCATCTTGGTGTATGAGTCCCAATTGGCCTAAAAAGTAGCAATTTTAGGATTCCAGAGCTCCATTCCATCTTTCTCCAATCTCCAGGTGCACACTTTAAATCTCATAGTTTTCTTTTACAATCTATTTGCATTTCTAGGTCTTTTTGCATATCATAGTATGTTTTCAAACATCTTGCATTTTCCAAGTTTTGCATTAGTGGTGAACCTTTTTATTAGTTTTTAGCCTTTAGAACAATCCTCTTTGACATATTTCAATTTTTTGTGCATTGAAATCTCAAGGGTTTGTTCTTGAGTGAAGCGCTAAGGTTTTGTATCTTTCTCCTTTTAGGTTCAAAACCCTAGAAGTGTAAGAGAGTTCCACATACAAAAAAAAATATGTTTCAGGATGTAATTGTAGATGATCATAACAATAAAAAATTTCTCCCTAATATCTCTTCTAGGTACAAATATGATAGTTTTGTGTTAGAAGATATCCTTATTGAGACTCATGAGAATCTTGTTCGTCCCTTTCCTAATGCTCCTACCATTTGGAAAGATCTATTTGAACAAAAAATACAATCATTGGTAAGCATTCCACTCATAATTGTTCTCTCCTTGATGCATACCCTATTTGTGATGAAGCTACTTTACAAAATCTAACCATGAAATGTGATGAACCTATTGTTTGTCACTTTCCTAAAAGCTCTCCTACTAGGGTGGATATTATGGCACGAGAGAATGAGATCTTCGAGAAAAAGGATGAAATTATGGATAAAAATCACATTTCACCCTCTGCTAATATCTCTTCTATTGATGAAGAATATATTAAGGTGTTAGGAGATCTAATCAATGAGAATTATGAGAATCTTAGGGAAAACATTATTGAACAAGAGAATTCCATCATTGATAAGCAAGAAAATCCAACCATTGATAACTCCCTTACTTGTGATGATGTTATTTTAGAAGAACCAATCATTGAATTTCATGAACATCTAGTTTGTATCTCTCCTAAAAGATATCCTACTAGGGAAGGTATCATGGTGTAAGAAAATGACAACATTGACACATTTCTTTCAAACAATAGTAATATGGATTCCTTAGATGAAGATGATGATGTGAACTTAGACTCCTCTTGACTAAAGATCATGAAAATAAGGATGATTCTTTTGAGGTTATGGACATTAGAAATCCCTTGACACCAACCATACATGTAGAACCTGTACAAGACACAAGAAAAGAAAAGCATATTAAAGAAGTCACAAAGTTACTGGAAGATGCTTGGGAAACCTTTTATTTCATACCTACATTCATGGGAGAATACAAGATCATAAAAAAAGAGTCTAAAAAGGGAAAAGAAAAATTGTCATGTCACGAAAAATTCAAAAGAAAAAACTGTAATGTCAACAAAAAATTCAAAAGCATCCACATCAACCACTTTATAAGAAAGGAAAACATACATGAAAAACTCTACTGAAGTTGATTATGAACAACGACCAAATTTGAAAGAAGTGAAAAAGATTTATGGAAGAGGTTATGAGATTTCGAAACAACTTGGGTATAGTGGAAAAGGATGTGTTTCCAGAGAACAATTATCTATATCCCTATGGAGCCTAAAATGAAAGAAACAACTAATGGTATTGGTTGTTGTCCCTCAAAAGAAATAAAAAGACTTTACTCAATGTCAATACTCTTACGAAAGATTATTCCAAGAAAAAATTAACTTTGTTGTGTCTTAAACTGATAGATATCTCACTAGATTTTCATTAAGTTGAAACTTTTGTTTACTCATCATAATCAATAACATTAGTTGCTGCTATTTGCCATGTAATAGTTGTAGGAACATAGTATACTCACTAAATTGCATGTTTTCTTGTTGCAAGGAGCAACATATCATCATCCCATTTCAACTCACCCTTGTCCTACAGTAAGTGGGGGCAAGCGGTTAGGTAGCTTTTTCCTCGTATGCCACTTTTCATTGTATATTTTGGTTAGTTGACCACCTTCCATGTATATACAAGAGAAATCTTGGGATGTGGATGACATGCCTTAAGTTGGCTCACATGTGATGTAATTTTATGATTAGTATTTCATTTTGGGGGAAACCCCTCTTCATGATGTAGCTTCATTTGGAAACATATGACTTCGCATAGAGCTTTCCAAATAAGCTCTCATGTCTTGTTAGCATTCATCATTCACTACTTTAAAGTAATTTCTCACAACATGGTGTTTAGTAATTTCTTTAAAGTGGGGGCATACATTGGCATCATTCTTTTTCAACTCATGTTTCATTGTGTGGTCTTGTTACTTCATGTGATGCATCTTTCGCTTTGTGGTGACATGGGGTGTGATGTCTTTCAAGAGCATGATCTCTCTTATCATATTATATCCCTCTTAGTGGCTTGATGCAACACACTGCATCCCCTAAGTTGCAAATCTTCTATTCTTTGATTGGTCCTCTCTTGGAGACATTATGAATGATGTTCCCTAAGTTAATACCTTACATGAACTAAGAAAAATACCTTTGAATGTACCTTAAATTATTCCACATTTACAATATTTGTTATATGGCCACCTTGCATAGCACACTTTGCTTGCTTGTGGAGCCATCCTCTTGTTCATGGGTGTCAAGCATACAAATTTTTTCTTGCCTCATGGATCCTATTGTTCACATTATGTGGTGCCTTGTCAAAGTTATCAAGAGGTATAGCTTTGATATGGTTAGTGAACATGATGAGAAGCTTAAACATGGGCATGAATTTCTCATTATACGGTGAGAAGCCGATACATAGGCATGGCTTTCTCACTAAGCCACCCTTTGGATACTCACCCAACGAATGACCTAAAAGTTCCATTTACTTAGATTGAGTATGCATTTTGGACAAAAAACTTAGATCTAATCCACATCGAGTTCAAACGGTCGAGGCTTGATCCACCCCTTTCTATTTGGGTTTTTTTTGTGTTTTTTTTCTCTTCCTTTCTTTAGGTCTTTAACATTGCATGTTTTTGTATCATGATGTTGCATATCATACACCTTGTGTGACCCCTTATGTGCCTACGTTGGTTTGACATAGGATCTTGGATCCTAGGGGCTTGACCACCTCCTTTGATCTTTGTCATCATATTTCATCCACATTGGTACACTTGGACCCCTCTTGAATGTCTACTTTAGTGTGACTTTGAAGCAAGTTCCTCCCCTAACTAAATTGGGGGCTAAATGTAGTGTAGAAAAATGTCATGCCTTACATTTTCACACTTAATTTGGGAATGATTAACATTAAAATGAACCTAATGTTTCCTTGATCTAGTGTTTTAATGTTTTTTACGTGTTCACATTAGGTTTAGGGATCTTTTAAGCTAAATAGACCTAATTTTGTCTTAATTTGGTGTATTTATTTAAACCTTCACATTAGTTTTAGGGCCCTTGTAAACTAAATGGACCTAATGGTGCCTTATTTAGGGTGTTGTAAAGTGTATCCTAAAACTTTCACAATAATCTATGGTTTTATTTTTATTTATGCCTTAATTGTCCCTATTTTGTATCCACAAGCATTATTAAATGCATTTTTTTGGAGATAATCCTGATATTTATCAAATAACCATTATAATTCAATGTTTTTGGTCATGTGTTCTAGATTTAGTGGTCTAGGACTCGTACGCCACCTTGGGAATATGAGTTCCACCTAGTTCTTGGGACTTCATTTTGAATTTCACATTAATCAGGACTTGTCTTGGAGTTTGTACCCCATTTTGAGCCACTGGTACTCATATGTCACCTTGGGCATATGAGTCCCACTCTAATTAAGACCTAATTTAAATCCAATTTTTGGTGGGATTCTATCTTCATAGATCTGATGTCGGCTTGTAGTGTTGTAATTTCAAGAAATTTGGTATAATTAAGTATAAATACAAGGTTTTTTCAATCATTTTCCACCTAAGACTTTCAAGAGAGCATTCCTAATAGCAAGTTTATGATTACAAGAGTATTCAAGGGAATTAAAGAGAATTTCTAATGTATTGAAGGGAAGAATTCTCCATCATTTGTTGCAAGCAATTTAAGATCCCTCATCATGTCAAAGGCATAATGCATCAAGCATGTTGTTGAGCTGGTGTTGTGATGTAGCATTCAAGATCCAAGTTAAGCATTGTTTTATATCCAATTCAAGATCAAGATCTACAATCATCATGGCTACTTCATGTTAGATTCAGATTTATATTACAAGAAATCATTCAAGGTATCATTATTCATGTTTTATTGTTTCATCATATGGTTTAATTACCTAAATGGGCTTTGACCAAGGAAAACACCTATTTCCTAACAATCAAATTTTTTTTCTCTCTCTACATGTGTGATTGCAGATTTGGGTGCTTTTAGGTTTGAATATCCTTGAAGAAAAAGTTACAAGATTGAGGAAGATTTTCAAGTTGTCATCTACATTGCAAGATCACAAAAAGTCACCTCCAAGTCCTAATTTAGAGTTTAAGACTTGGAAACAAAGCTTGGAAGGAAGATAAAAGATAGGATAGTAGATTTAGGTCTTAACCTTCTCAAAAAGTAGAGCAAGACTGATACACCACTTGTGGCATATGGATTTTCCCAATTTTAGAAGTTTTAGACTTGTCACTTACATATTTCAATTTTTTTCCAGAAACCCTAATCTGGGACTAAATTGCCTAGCCTAGCTTATGAGTCCTAGTGATCATTAAATTCAACATTTTTAGGATTTTAGACCTTTTTCTATGCTTCTACAAGTTTCCAAGTGCACCTCTCTATTTTCTTAGTTTACTATTCCGATTTTAAATCATTTCTAGGTCATTCATTTGAGTTTTTCATATCATTAGGTTTTGACATTAGGTATTGCACATTAGTTGTCTTTCCAAGCCCTAGCTTGGTGGTGAACCTATTTTTGTTCCCTAATCACACCCTAGGAACCCCTTTAGCAAATTTCTTCCCTCATTCTATCCTTGGATTGAGATCTCTCAAGTTTCGTTGAATGAAATGTGTAGAAAACTTGTTGTTCTATGTGCTAAACCATAGTGAGAATTTTCAACCTTTCAAATACATCATTACAATATATTTTAATAGATTATGATAACTTGAATAATATCAAATATGGTTTTTTTTACCATAAACATAATGCTCACATAAATCAAAATCAAGTTTACAATCAGTCAACCCTTCAATATTTAATTTTATGTTTCAAGGTCTTTCAACCGTTTCTCCCAATGTGGTCAAATCTTTTGTGCTACATGATTTTGATTAAGAAGAAAGAGTACCCTTAGGTACCCAAAAGCTATGAATATTTGTTGAAGATGAAACCATCACCTTTTCAAATGAAGTAGCTACACAATTCCTTTCCATATAAGTACAATTGTACTCAACAATGTATACATCAAGCTCATACAATGTTCCAAGTTTGATACCTCTAGTGATCATGATATCACCTCTAACCATATTGCATCTTGCATAAAAAATTACTAGTTGTAGAGCCACTTCTATTAGTTTTCTCACAGATAATTAAATTTGTGCTAATCTAGGTATATGCAACACATCACTAATCATTTTTATTCTACCATCATAAAATTTGGTTCTAAATTTACCATGACCAACAATATTCAAATAAGTATCATGACCCAAGTACACCTTACCTCCATCAAATTCTTCATATTCAAAACAACAATCTCTATTAAAGGTATGTAAGATCATGATGGGCAAAAAAGTGGCTATATGGATGGGTATTTCTTAGGGTATGTGGTCAATTTTAATTTTTTAACCCAAAATTGATGAAATGAAAAGGGTTTTATAGGAGATTCCTAACTTTCCACCAATGTAAATTATGCTTAATTTGAATTTAATAAATAATTATTATCTATTTTCATTTGAATTCATACAAATCCAAAGTCCCATTGATAGGTCAATCAAAAATTTCTATAGCTTCTCAGAATGGTTTCACATTTTTAGAATCCAAAATATGCATCACATTCTCATGCTTTGTATACTATAGATTGTAAAATGAAATTATTTTCATGTAGTTTTTTAAACCAAGTTAAGGTGGTCGACATACAAGTTTTTATATTTTTGAAAAGTTGTAATAAAAAATTCATAATTAATTATTTACTTGGAAAAAATTACAAAAAATATGCATCACATCCAAATATGAGTCCCCACTTATGTATTAAATCTTATAAAAAAATATTATCATTTTATTGTGGTTATGATGGTCATACATACACCACTTCTTATTTTTCCTCTAAAATTTAAGTACTCATTGCATTGAAATTTCAAATTTTCACCAAATAGATTTTTTTAAATAAACCTAGTAGCTTAGAAACCATTCATTTTTTTATAGATTCTAACTTTTACATATTTTTAAATAATATAGATAACTTATTCAAATTTTATGTCAAGTTTCCTAACTCAATTTCTAAATTTTTGCCACTTAAGGGCCTATTTTACGATGATCCCCGCAAGACATACCCTTAAAAGTCATATGAAAAGATGCACTTGAGCCAATTAACCATCATCATTACCTACACAAGTAGTCAAAGATTGAGTAAATACATCTGCATCTTCCTTCTTAGAATTAGAATTAGAATCAAGTTTCTTATTTTTTATTTTTCTTTTCTTCTTTGCACTCCTTATGAAAGTATCCAAGATTACTACAATTCCAACAAATAGATTTGAAATTTTGAGGAGATTTAGATCTCCCATTGTAATTGTATTTATCACGCTTATCACTCTTCTTTCATTTTTCCTTAGGTCTTCCATGAATATTTAGGGCTTCTTTTGTGTTGATGGGTACCTTCTTCCTCATCTCTTTAGAAAGGAAAGAACCCAAAACATCCTCAAATTTCAATACAATAGATGTAATCCCAATAGCTATAATGAAAGAATCTCATGAACTAGTCAAAGAAAAAAGTAATATTTTACATCTCTCCTCCTCATCCATTTTACACTAACTAATGTTGATTGAACCACCAATATATTGATTGCTTCCAAGTGGTCTGCAATTCATCAACCCTCTTCTATTCTCAAGGAATGTAATTTCTTCCTCAAAAAAATCTTGTCCACTAAATATTTGACTTGATATATCTTACCATGTTTCTTTCAAAGTTTATTTATAGAGGATATTCATGGACATTAATTAAAATATAGTCTACCAGACATAATACAATAAGATCCTTGACTTTATAGTCCATAACAACATATTGAGTAACCAAAGTAGCATTTGTAGGCCTTGAAGCTTTTTCATCAACAACATCCCATAGATATCAATCGACTAATATATCCTTCATCTTCAACTTCCACATCCCAAAAGTGTTACCAAAAAATTCTCTACCTTTATTCTCCTTGATGTGCTTTCCATATGAAAATTCTTACAAGATCACAAAGTATCATCTACACAAGATCCTACTAAAAAATGGATTAGTTCAAAAAACTCAACAACCCATAACTAAAACCAAAGGTGATCAAGATCTTATACCATTTCTATGGATTCTAAGGTAGGAGAACAACTTCCCACACTAAATGCATAAATACCTTGCTTAGAGCAACAAGTATATCAAAGTTTGAAGATGAGAACACTTTGAAAAAAGTCATTAGGAGCTTGAAAGAAGCCAATGCTATCTCGAAAATATAGATTCCATCATGTCCACACATTGGTATCAAAATCAAATCATTGTGATAGATTGAATAATTCTAAATTTACCTTTTAGATCTATAAAAATGGATGTATTTTGGAAAAGTCTTGTTGTACTCGTAATTGCTTCTCTCTATTTTGAAATAATAATTCATGTTTATATAGTAGAACATAGGAATAAATTAAAGTGTAGGATTACTCATTTAATTTTAGTTTTTGAGATTAATTTATCACCAAGGCCAAAATTTAGATTTACATCACTAAAATTAGAGACCAAAAAAATGAAAAATCAAAATTTTTAGGAAAAAATACCTGGACTAGGGCATTGGGCGCCCCTATATAGCTCTTTTTCCCTTGACCAAATTTAACTTGGGTATTTAGGTTTAAATTTAATTAGGACTTCTCCAACATAAGAGAAATTTTTAGGGTCAATTTAATGATATTTGATTGATAAATCACTTTCTAGGGTAAAAATGACTCATTCTCCTAGGCTGATAGGAAAAATTAGGGCTAGGGAATGTGTAAAATGTATTGATGGAGAGGTTACTAAAGAAAGTTCAAAATAGAGCATGAAATTGTACTTTAACCTTAAAGGGAGTGCTATTTATGATACTACACTCATTATTTTAAAAGAAAGATGTGAATTTGGATTCATATGGGTAAGGAAAAGTGGTGATGGTAATTTCCCAATACCGAGAAAACTAAATTGAAACAAGATGGAGGAACCGATATAATATGATTTTGTTTCATGGATGGGTTTGATATGGATGATTGGATCTTGATTTGGATGAGGAATCATGGAAGGGATTATTTGGGATCTTGCATCTTGATTTGGATGAAGACAAGTGTGGGTATACTTTCAAGAAATTTCTTAACATAATTGTATTTATTTAGATTATATGAGGGAGGAGTGGTGTTTTGTTTTATTAATCATTAATACAAGGGGGGGGGGTCTTTGCATTATTTTCATGAATGATAGATAGAGTTTTTATGATTATAGATGGTGAATTTAATAGATTTGGGATTAATTATCACATGATTAATGAGGTATCAGATTGCACGAGAATAGCAATTTTATGTGATTGTAGAAATTTATTTGTGGTTTGTGACCTATGATTCTTTGTGAAAAGTCATTGGAGGAAATATATAAATGTGAAATTATTTGATTAGTGATTGTATTGAGAAGGGTTGGATTGTGAAGTTTTTGAGGATGAAGGATTTGCGTATAGGAGATGGAGGCTATAAATAACACATGTGAGGGGCATTTGGAATATGAATTAGTGATGAAAATATTGGGTTATAAATGGGTTTCCCATATCCAAGATGACATAAGATGATCAATGGATATACATTTAAAATATATATATTTTTTGTACTAGCTAGGATGTTGGATCTCAATAAATTCCTTTTAACAAGAGGCCTTTCAAGCCTTGAGCTTGAAGATAGCCTTTTAACTTGGTCCAAAAAAATATTGAGAGATAATTTGATTCAAGTTAGACTGAACTGTTGCTTAGTCTCCTCTAATTGGGATTTATCTTCCTTTCCTTATCCTCTCTTTTGAGGGTGGGGTTGGATCAAACTCCTCTACTCTTCAAATGGAACACTCCTTCTCTTCAAGTTAAGCACCATTTTCAGTTTAAATTAATGTGGTCTCCTCATCCTCACCTTAGAGGGCTCTTCCAAGAATGGTGGAATATCAAGGTAAGAGGTTCAACTATGTTTAGGCTTGCTTTCAAACTTAAAAGTTTAAAAATAAATTTGAAAGATTGGAACAAAAATTATTTTGGCAACATCTTTTTTGAAAAAAAATTCATTAAGATTTAGCTCAGACAAGTTCAAAAGGAATTGGATGGTAAGGGAGCTTTTAAGGACTTGGTCAATAAATAAAAAATCTTGTCAAGTGATTTGCATTGTATTATTGAGAAAGAGGAAATTTATTGGAAATAATGGGCCATAAACTAGTGGCTTTGAGAGGGGGACAAGAACACCACATTTTTCACCTCTCCACCTCTAGGCATAGGAAGAGGAACACTATTTCTAAATGTAACGCCCCGCCGTGTGAACCCCAAAGGATAATTACACAATAACTATAGCACAATTTTTTTTTTAAAGTAAACATAACATACACATTAAGTCATAACATGAATTTCATTAAAGCAGATTCACTAACACATACATCCCTTAGGGTACACGAGGAGTCATTACGCGACTTAGATCCACATAACGCACAATAAAGAATAAAAGCCAAAGATATAATTCATAACAAAGTAAACATTAGCAAATGTAATACATACATGATAAACATTGATAAGAAACCATCTATATATACAACATAGGCATAGCTAACTCAACACAATAACAACTGCCAATAACCACATAAGGTTTAATGTTACATTACAATACAATATCAAGAAGTACAATGATACAATAGTGTTTCCAATATGCACGGAAACCATACAACAAGATTCATGATACAAATGAATAGATGAAAACTAGCTCCAAGAAGGATACAACTCTGGAGTCGCTGCAACCGCACCAATCCGCACCTCTCGATCCTCGACTGGGGACCCAATGGGGTGCTTAGCACGTTCCACCCGACCATGTGAGTCCGAAGACCCACCCCCCGTGCTAGGAGCTAACAAGAAAGAGACCTCAACCAAGAACATCCAAACAAGGAACCACAAGACTCAACATCATACAAAAGTATCATATAACTGAAGAATTACAATGACAAAATCAACAATATCCAAGAGTCAACATAATAACTTAAATTCATAAAACCCATCACATAGATCAAAGCGATAACTAGTAACAAGTAACCAAAGGATGATCATTAGACACTTCCAAATCAAAAGAATAACAATAACATCATATCTTAGTACCAAAAGAGTACAAGGTCATAAGTCAAATATCAATGAGATCATACAAGACCACAAAGTACACCAAAGATATATCAAGACAATAATCATAAATCAAGATAAATCCAAATATCAACACTCTAAACCAACTCCCATAACCTACTTCCAGAGGAACACAATAAAGTAAAACACACAAGTAAACAGAGAGAAGCCACAGTAATAGTCCTACATGGGCTGTCCCAGGTTTTCCTCCCAACTGAGGCGCCTGGTCCCATCTATGGCTGTCCCTGAGTTTCCTTCCTCCCAACCTGAGGCCAACCATAGGGTGAATCTCATATGAGTCAGACCTCCTCAGAAGACGTAGGTCACGACTTACTAACCACGGCTCTCACTTCCATTAGCCTGCTATGAAGCACTAAATGAAGACGAAAGCATCCATTTTATTAATCTTATAATGATATTAATACCCAACCCTCCTATAATTATTAGGTTTTCACTTATTTACTAACTCACTCATGGGTTATCCTGGTCTCTTCCCCTTAAACGGGGTGCTGGCCCCCACGAGGAGCCACTCTCCCTAGAGACCCAACAACATAAAAATCAAGAAACCAAGAACAATCAAGGGTTGTACCCATCATAATTTGAACAAAGAATCACAACATAAAAGCATGCGAGGCATTACCCATCTCACTAACAAGTACAAAATCAGAGTCTCAACAATTCTTGTAGAACCCTTTCAAAATCCTGATACCAAAACACTTGCCACTTCAAAGGCACATAAAAAGAGAGAACATCAATTGACAATCATCTCAAGCCTCTGGAAGCCAAAAGAATGAAAACCCACAAACAAGGGTAAAATGAAGCAACACAAGTTTTTTCCAAATAATTCCAATACAAGGATAAAATTTCCTCAAATATGAGATTAACTCAGAAAAGCTACACAAAGTAAGTTTCATCAAAGCCCATCCACAAATCAACAATGGTGTCACCTCAAATAGGGAAACGCAAAAGAAAATCAACCTTTAAACAAAATCACTTAATAAAACCAAAAGCCACCAACTAGGTATTCCACGGGAGACCTCAATTTTCTCCTCGCAAGAATCCCTTAGATTGGTACGTAAATCACCATCCTAAAAATCAGAAAACATGGCAACAACAACAATTATCAATTCACATTATCAATCAGAACAAAATCAATCTTCTCAATAAACAGGCCAATTACAATCTCAAGTTCTAAATAACTATCCATATAAGAACCTCATCGATTAAACACTCGAATTGTCATAAAGTGATCCACTAGCTAACAATCCAAATGAAAATGATTAAGAATGAGAACTCAATTCAAGGAATAATTTTATTTCGTTGCTTCAAGTTTATGAAATCAAAAAGAGTTTACTATAATACTTAACCATGTCCAAGGATACACAATTCCATAACGTTCAGTACAAACACCCATGACACAATACTCAACAATTACTTAATTAGAATATACAAATAAGAGAATCATTGTTCCTAGTAAATTTCTATAATATGAGAGGAGTTGGATATTAAGACAATGTCTATTTAATTCATAAACTAAAAGAAATATAAAGGAATTAAAAGATATCACCAAATTAATACTATAAAATTAGAACACCAAATAAGAGAACATATAAGAAGAAATAAATAAGTACTTCATATTTTAATTTCCACTATATTAAAAGAAATCCCAAGTTAATATTTTCAACCTACCTTTCCATTTAAAATTAGAAACAATAATTAGTAATATTCCTTATCATTAATCTCATAATTAAATTAAAGATTATTTCCCTCGAATAATATTTGAGACAATCTTAATACAATTTCCTAGTTATTTAGCTTACACACTAATCTTACCATTCTACTCTAAGGATTATAAATTAACAATATTTACCTACAAAATAATCCCCTAATAATTCTGATAGTAAAATAATATCCTAAATTTCTTATTCTTCTTAGACAATTTGCTAATCAAATAATGGAAATAACCTTCATTCAATTTTCAATGTCAAGGAAACTTAACTTTATATATCTTTATTTAAGTAACCAACTATCTTTAGAAATATTAAGAGTTTAACCAAGAAAGTATAAACATGGAAACAAAACCCATATGAAATAACCTAACATTACATTCCTAGACTTTTGATCAACTAAGCATACTTAGACTCCTATAATTGAACTCATAAAGGAGACTCACATAAATTTCCCAGACCATACAAATAAAATCATTCCATCAACATGAGGTTAGAGAGACTAAAGAAGAATTACAAAATGATACTCATTTAATACATAACTACTAGATTTACATATATTTACAAGCTTGATTATGTAAGGTAATCTAATATTTATAGTGTGAGGCTTAATTTATTTTAAACTCTCCACATGATCTTTTTATTAAATGAAATTTATTCATTTAAAGTTGCCCTCAATTACTAAGACATATCTTACAATAAACTATAGATGCATATATATATACATCTCTCCCTATATATATATCTTCAGAATGTTGTTTACAAAACAACAAAATAGGTATATATATATATATATAAAGTAACCATATTAATATCAACATATAAAAGTATATCTATATATCTTCGTATACACCTAAGTCTATTTGCATCTGACTCATTAACTTTGAATGGGAGCTTGTGAAAAACTTTATTGAAGAATGTTAAATATGTAAACATCTTTAAAATCAATTTCTAACCAAGAATCCATATAAATATACTCCTTATAGATCGAATACCATCCATAAACAATAATCAACAAATTAAATTCCTACTTCTAAGAAGGTGGCCGTGAGATCGACTCAAACAGATTTCCAAACAAATCGAGGTTACTAAATTCCCGCAAACTAAAGTTTCCGGCTGAGACAGATCACAGAGAAATTAGAAAGTTAATTTAATTTACTACATCTTTGAAAATCTAGAATGTGCAGCTAAGATGGGTTGCCAATGGTTTCAGGGAGGTTATTTAAATCTGTACAGTCTCCTAAGTATAAATGCTGCAACAGTGATAGGTTGCCAATGGTATCATGGTGATTATATAAATTTAGACTACCAGACTATGCGAAGGAGCTCACCTAACACCATAACCAATAACATCAATTTCCTCACTGACCGAACAGGTAATTGGCAATATTTGAAATATCATGAATTGCTATAGAATTAAATAATCTGCTCATTGGTCCTCGATTTCTTCACTTGAACAATCTGCTTAATGACGGCATCAGAGAAGACACATGAACCAAGCTTTCCCCATGTTTGAGATGGTTACGGTTACAAAACACGTGGAAGCCAATTTTCTTCAGTCTTATGAATAACTTTTGGGATTCTGAGAATAAAATCACAGAGTTTATTTAAATCTATCCACCCTACCATGTTTAAGTGCTGCGACAGGTTGCCAAGAATATTAGGAAGTGAATATTGGAATTTGGAGATAACGCCATCTACTTGAATTATTATCAAATCTCAAGGGTGATTCACAAGACGGGAGGTAAAGAGACATATGAGGTGCAAATACGTGACTTAAGAGATGGAGAACTAATGTACAACTTTTTCTTTTCTGAATTGGATGCGTTTCTGCTGGAAGATGAACTTCGCCATGTTAGTACATTGACAATGTTTATTTTCAAGAGCTGCAACTGCAATAGATTGCCAGAAGAATTGAGCAAGTTATTTAAACCTTTAAACTGCCTATATGTTCAGACGCGTGGTTGTGACAGACTGCCAAAGAATTCAGAGAGTTTATTTAAATTCTGTAAATTAAATCTACCACAGGCAGCGCTATATTAGAATGAAGGAAATGAAAGGGATTTCGCAAGGAAGCTCTCAAAATCTTTGAATTAATGAAGAGTTCCAGAACACATCCTATCATTATAAGCTTTGCTAGAGTCCTGGCGCATGCAGTCATGATGGTTTAGCGGCTGAGGGGTGCGTAGCTCCACACATCAGTAACCTTAGTTGCATTACATCTATGGTTGATCACCTGGTGTGCGTGTTTGCGGTTCACATAAAATATGAATATAAATTGAAACCACAACATATGATTATAAATTGAAAACCACATCGTATAAATCTAAATCAAATTCTCAGCATGCACATGCAATTTTGAACCTTCAGAATGATCTACAATTTGCACACAACATATCAAAAGTATAAAGGGAAAAGAAGATTGTACTCTGGTCCAGAGAGCGTTGACAAGAGATTTCAATGGACGTCGCAAATCAATGTTGACTGGAACGAAACCCTGTGCCGAACAATCCATAATAGAAGGAACAACCCTTCGAACCCGCAAACCCCCCCATTTTTGATTCAATCCAAGAAATGTCATTATTCTATAAAGATTTTCTTGTAGACTAGATTCATGTTCAAAAAACTAAGGATCTTCATATCATCACCCCCGTCCTCCTTATCTAATTTGCTTCATGGTGTCTTTTCCACTCCCCTAGGGGATCCATTCAACTTCCAATTGCTTGATAGGTGAAGTTCTTTCCAGCTTCTCTTGTCTTTTACACTTCCCAAAAATCTTATCATGATTTATTTAATTAATAAACTATTCACTTTCCATTTTCCAATTGCCTTCCTTTTTATTATTTTCTTTTCCAGATTATTTTGTTCATCAATTTATCTAATAATATCACTTGTGCTTTTAACAAATTAGTTTAATTTGATTATTTGATCTAAATCATTTGATTTAATTTAATTGATCATTATTTTAATTTCTAATCATATTTTAAATAACCTTGGAAATCACTTATGATTTAATTAGTTATTTAAACATGATTTCTAACATATGATGTTTTTCACACAATTAAATAACACAGTAATCAATGAAGCACACACAAAAGTCCTGAACAATCGACACGGAGGGTTATTACATCCTCCCCCCCTTAAAAATTGACTTACTCCTAGAAGTCGAGCTCAATCATAAACATGGTAACACAACAATATCAAAGATCACCATTAAATCATCGATTAGACTTCATCAAGTAAACAACGAAATTTAAATAAACTAAAAATAAGGAAAGGATACCAAAACAAAAATGGTGA
>VDFB02193867.1:564570590-564589060 GCA_007258455.2 Sequoia sempervirens | reverse complement strand
AATGATGCCTTTACTGGCCATATCATCAGATTGATCGTCAGAGACTTTGAAAGGAGGGTCTCTCACAGCACCAGGGCACTCCTGAAGGAGTATGCCTTCCTATATATCCAGTTCCCCAAGTTTACCTACATCCATGCCCAGGGATTCACGGAACGACCAAATAAGTTGCCAAGGTACCCCAACGACAGGATCATTCTCCTGGAGCTTTCCCGGCAGCTCCAACACATTCAGACAGTCTTCGGCAACAAGCACGTAGTAGGGATCCCCTATCCTATGACCCTCGGCCAGGGCCTGTACCGACTATAGACATCTCAATGCGCTGACAATTCTAAGAAGGAGCTTTAGAAATATCATTTTGACTGGTACATGGCTCGCCTGCGGATGGATCCACACGGCCATGTCAGGAAGGCACTGGGGCTGGCTTATGCTCACCAATACCACGTTGAAGATTTCTGGGCTGATTGCCAAGATGACAAGGAGGTCCGCGCAAGGCACTACATGCGCATGACCGTGCAGTTCTTAAGGAGGGTACAACTGTTCCAGGTGCCAGACCAGCTCGAGGAAAACGAGTCTATAATCATGCACCCAAGGTACCCTGCAGTTGCCGACTTGGAAATCCCCTCCATAGACTGGGACGAGCAAGAAGTAGATGACCTGGATACTATCACCTAGCCGATCATAGCTCGCACTAAGAAGTGGGTCAATGGGCAAGTGGCGCAACTAAAGCAACAAGGGGTGGTCCTTACATATGAGGTGCTCAAGAGTGAGCCAAGTGCCACGGAGGACGTTGCCGCCACCACATCGGCTGGTGAGACTTCCAAGTCTCCCCCATCACCAGGTCTCAAAAGAGGAAAGGAACAGAAACCACAGAGTTTGCAGACCCCAAGGAGCAATCAAAGAAAGACACGGGAGGCTCAAGCAGACAGTGACTACAACAGAAGCGCAGCCTCCCTTGCTTGCCCCTCCCCCTCTTAGTGCACTGCCCACCTCCCAGACTGTAGTCGCCTCATCCCTGCAGGCGGTGGACATTTTTGTCCATCTTGCCTCTTCGCCCCCGGCCAGATTAATAATTAATGTCGACTCCTCTTCTGGCATGATCACTTCTCCTTCCTCTACCACCATGTCTCCCATCACGTCCCTCCCACTGGCAATAATAGCATCGCTTGTCCCCCTTTCCACCATACCCGAGGCTATCACGTGACATCTACAGAGTCTTCCCCCTGAGCTCTCACAACTCCTAATGGACCTCGCACTCCAAGCAGCCCTCGCCCAAGCCCTCATAATAGCTCAGCCTTCACAACTGCCATCAGAGCCGCCAGCCATGGAGGCCACAATGCAAATATCAAAAGAGTTGGAAGAGCGAGAATAGGAAGCCTCAAGGTCTATGGAGGAAGAGGCTGATGAATATCAGGAGCACCCCTAATATGAGCATTGAACCATCGACAAGGTGGCCTATGAGGAAGAAGAGACAGACTCTTCCAAAAGCGGGGATGAAGAGGATGGCTCAGCTGCCAAGGAGATTATTCAGACATTTGATGAGGACCTTGAGGAGGAGTCCGCTTAGCAGCCGCTAAAGGATGTGTCTGAGGCCGAGGCCCATGTTGTGAAGAGCCTCGGGGCCGAGGCTGCTAAAGAGAAGAAAGGAGAGGAGGCAGCAAAAGAAGAAGATCTCACTCGGGTATTGTCCACCAAGCTGCCCGTCAGGCACCTCGTAATCGTTCAAGACTCCAACGAGGAGGACGCTGCTAAAGAAAGAGAAGTGCCCCAAAAGGAGAAAGAGACTGAAATCTTGTCTCTGACTGAGAAAGGTGAGGGCAACGATAATGCACCTAAAGACAAATCTGCCATGCCCGACTAGCTGGAGAAACAGCTGAAGAAGGCTACCCCAGTAGTGAAGGACCTGAGGGTGAGGTTGGAGGCCATCTTGGCTCTATCCTTAGCCACAACAAAGAAGGAGAAGAAGCCTAAGGTCTGTTCCAAGATAACCATAGACGCTTCCGGCTCTCGAGCAGCGCAAGTTGCCACACCTATAGTTGGCCAGGAGGGCGTTAGCTACAATATCTCCACCATCGACTTGGGGACAGCAACCAGAGAGCAGAAGGTTGAACATCTGGAAGAGTCGGTGGCCACAATGGTGCATCTGATCAAACAAGACAAGGTCACCAAGGACGAACTCAAAGCACAGGTTGCTACCTTAACAGACTATATCCAGCAGTGGTCCTTAGTGGACAACCTACCCACCACCTCCACGGCTGCACCACAGTTGCTCTCCAAGGAACAGATCGATAAGATGGAGAGGAGGAAGAACTTAGAGAAAACAATTGAGAATTGGTTCCAACAGGTCGTAAGCGTTGGAAACATGGGAATTGGCATGGTTGTGCGAACAGCCAATAAGTTCTTGGATTTGATCCAATCCCTGGAGAGCACGAGGAGGCTTTGCACTAACTTCCCCACCACATATGACTCCACCTTCCTAAGAATTGAAGCCATCCTTCAGATGCCTAAGGACACTTGGGAAGAGAAGCTAGAACTGAAGAAAGAAGATCACTGGCTGGTAGATGTATGGCGCAGAGACCTCATCAACCGGAGGGAGAGGATGGAGCAGATCATGAACAAGGTGGATCCAGATATTGAATGGATCAAGGAAATTTGAGCGAAATGCGTTGAGTACCTCAAATTGATGACGGGCTATGATATGCCCATGGTGCAAATGGACGCCGAAAAGATCAATCCATACTTCGAGAAGAAGATGAAGGACGCGATAGCCGGAGAAATCACCACAGAATTCTTGAGTTTTGCTGCCCGCACCCTCTATTGATCAGAGCTATTCAGAGATCAAGGCTCGAAGTATGATGAGGATTGGAAGCGGCTAGAAGAGAACGCCAAGGAATGGAGCTATTAGGTGCTAAGATGTGAGATCCTCGAGATCGACAAGCTCCAAGCGGTCATCCTCAAGTATATAAAGCACGCAGCCTCCGAGGAGCAAGAGGACAACCCAGCCAAGGAAGAAGACCTCCCTGAAGAGTAGCTATAGCCAAGAAGACAACAATTAGCTACAGGACGAAAGAGCAATAGTGTCATCCACTAGATGACGAAATAGGGAAGAGACGAAGAATGTTTTTAAATTGTAAATCTATTTGGGGTAGGTGAAACCCTATTTTGTAATGAATCTTGGCCATACAATTGTAATGAATCTTGGAAATTCATTTAACTTTTAGAAAACTATAAATAGAGCACTCCCCTCATTTGCAAAAGTGAGAGTTGATTTGTTGTAAAGGCACGCTGCAGAAATTTATAAGAAATAACATTGACTTGGTGTATTTCCTTGATTTCTCTCATGTCATTTGATTCATTTCTCCAATTTCACATGTTTAGTTTAGATCTCTTTGTTGTTTAGTTAGCTGTTCATATTATTTGGGTATCTAAGCACTGTCATGACCTAACATCTGAGAGACCTTGGGATAGTGTTCTGCAATCCGATTGTGGGAGATTGTCTTTCAAGAGAGGTAGTGCACCTACGCACTGCCTGTGTTGAGAAGTGCATAAAAACACCATCAACAGATAGAATTGCTTCAAATCTTCCCTCTTACTTGATGTGTTTGCAGTGCTCTTCCTTGGATCAAATGAGCCCATCAACGATTGGCATCAATAGATTGGTTTCCCCTGATTCGGGCGGACAACTCCCTTATGCTTTCTTCAAGGCCACCCCCTTGCATTTTTGTCCTTGACTTTCTTGGCACAAGCCTTCTTCTAACGCTGACCCTATTGGTGGGTACGAGGGGGAGAGACAAACATGAAATGAATGGTGACAGGAGCTATGCACTTTCCTTGTTCAAATTTCTCGATGGGTCTCATGACGGACCCGCAATAGGCTCCTTGAATCCTGCATACATGAAACGTCGTAAGTGCATTTATATATGAGTTAAACAAAATGTCAGTCAAACCTACAAATTCCTTGTTAGATCTATCCATGCATCATCAAAATATCTTGATATTCATATTTGGAGCTCATTTGGGCCATAAAATTTAATGTGTGCTTCAAGGGTGCGAGTGCAAGAGGTCGGAAAGACTGCAGAAGAAAGCCAAAAGGCAAACAACGGACGAAGCCAAAACAACCGGGAAGAAGGTAGGCTCCCGGATGTTCAAAACAGCCAGGAAGGAGGCAGGCTCCTGGATGTTCAAAATAGCCGGGAAGGAGGCAGGCTCCCAAATGTTCAAAATAGCCAAGGAGGGAGAAACTCCCAAAAATGGCCACAGAGGGCCCAGGTTCTAGAGGGTGGGAAGGAGAGGGCCGCCAGATGTTCCAAAACAGCAAAAGGGGGACAAAGCTCTGAAACCATCGAAACTTAACCAAACTTTGACGAAACCTTGGCAGTTCATTTATGCACTTCAATTACATCCTAAATCCAAAAAAGGTTGCTCCCAAAATAAAAAATGTGGAAACGGGAGCGACGGGGGTCCACAGATGTTTCCAAATAGCCAAAGAGGAAGGGAATTCTGGAGGGAAAGTTCTGAAACCATCGAAACTTAATGAAACATTGACGAAACCTTAGCAATTCATTTACGCACTTCAAACGCATCCCAGATCCAAAAAAGGGTGACCCCAAAGTCAAAAATGTGGAAACTGGACCGACAGGGATCCACGGATGTTTTCGAAATAGCGAAAGCAAGACAAAAGGTAGAAAGGGGATGGGGGACTTTATTTCTCCGCATATTTGAATACCCTAAGTAGGTGAATTTGGGTAGGGGAATTTGATCGTTTGAAGGCACATGACCAATTTGGGCTTGAAAATGGGGCACACAAAACAAGACAGGAGCAAAGCAGCCTGTCGAGAGAGAAAAAAAGGGGGGTCCCTGCCTACGGTGGGGCATGTGTGGAAAACATGCACAACAATAAAGCCACCTTGGATGTATGAGTCTCACCTAGGCTTTGGGACTTGATATTGAATTTCAATTAATTAGGACTTGTCTTGGAGTTTGTGCCCCAGTTTTGAGCCACTGGGACTCATACACCACCTTGGGCATATGAGTCCCACTCTAATCAAGACGTAATTTAAATCCAATTTTTGGTGGGATTTTATCTTTCTAGATCTAATGTCAGCTTGTAGTGTTGTAATTCCAGGAAATTTGGCATAAATAAGTATAAACAGGTTATTTCACTCATTTTTCACCTAAGACTTTCAGAGAGCATTTCCTAATAGCAATTTATGATACAAGAGTATTCAAGGAGACAAGAGGCATTTCTAAAATTGATACAAAAGTTCTCCATCATTTGTTGCAGCAATTCAAGAACCCTTATCATGTCAAAGACATAATGCATCAAGCATGTTGTTGAGCTAGTGTTTTGATGTAGCATTCAACGTCCAAGTTAAGCATTGTTTCATATCCAATTCAAAACCAAGATCTACATTCTTCATGGCCACTTCATGTTAGACTACAGATTTACATTACACGACATCATTCAAGGTATCTTTAAAGCAATTTTTCCCTTAATCTTCTTTCAGTTTTGGGCTTTTATACATTTTTTACTTCAGGATGAATCTACACTTAAAGTAAAAGGTTATTCTCAAAGGTGCATAATGTGCCACATGGTGGCTACACAAATTTTGTTTATCGTCTTTCGGGAGAAAGCTAGGGCACGTGTTAGCTTGGTAGGATTTTTCTCTAGGGCTATTTTCATAAATCTAAGATTCCTCGCTCGCTCAACACTTTATCTCTTCACTTTGGGAAAGTTGCATTTTTAAGGAGTGATCTCTTTGGATGGAGTTTGTTGGAGCATGCTAGGTCTTTCTTACTTTTGGGTTGGAACCTTCAATCAACACCATCAATCTATGTAATTGGTTGATCATATTTTTCCAAGTTATTTTTAAGATTCAATTGTTTTAAGATTGAAGTCTTTGCTAAATATCTAAAGGACATTAATAAGGCAATTGGGAATTAATGAGCAAGTATTTCCATGATCTAATCAAGATCTACGATTGAATCATGAGCTATCAGATGCAGGCATATGGCAGTATTTGCTTCTGGAATGTTGTCAATGGTTTTCTCTTTTCAGCTATAAATAGGAGGTGACAACTCAAAGAAGAAAGTTTTTTCGATTTAGTTCTTTTAGTTTTCCTTAGTTTTAGAGATATTTTCAAAAGTTTAAGGTTTACAATACATTGTTATTCTCTAGCATGTTATATTGTTTTAACTCAAACTATTATTGGATTGGCATTCAACCTTTGTCTTTATGTTCATTTGATATTTAAGTACGATCTATCTAGAAGAAACCTTTGAAATTGTGCATGCTATGGCCTTTGTCAAGTTTCTTCTTTATGTTTTTGTTCATAATAAAAACACTTTGCTAAGTTTAATTTGATGGTTCAAGTAGTTGATTTTCATGTTGTAGGCTTCTATGATATAATAATAACTTTTAGAAATTGGATTATGTTTGTTGAACTTCTCCATTTTTTTTAAAGGTTGTTGTTTTTCCATATTATGCTATAAAAAGAGAAAGGGCTTTTGGAATTTCTAAACATTTTTATTAACTTTTGGAGCTTTCAAAGCTTGATCAGACCTTAATGAGTACTTCTCATGGGGAGATTTGAAACAGTGCACCGTGCTTGTACTTAGCCTTTGTTTCTCATTCTCTTCCCAACAACGAAGGGTTGTGGCATTCTGTGTCTATTATATCATTTATAGGAAAAAAATTTGAGTTTGAAATGTTGTAAAAGCTTTGGCGCATAGCCATTTTTATGTTTTATATTTACATTTCCTTCTACCTTTTCTCCCAACTCAAAGAAGAGCCAACTTTCTATAAAAATCCCATAGGTATTCAGTGAGGCACAATTGGTTCCCCACTCGTTGAATTTCCTATAAGGCTATCGGAGAGGCACAAGCTTTAATGATCAACAATTCTTTTTCTAGCACACCTAGTGGGTCTGAAAAACCTTGGTTGATTAGAAGTCAGAAATGTTTCTAAAATCAGGCCAAAGAAAGAAGCTAGAATTTTCATGCCCAAAATTCAAACAAGAGCATCCTCAAGGGGCCATTTCTAGTACTCCTAGTTACCTGCCTTGGTATCTAGGAGAAGAATACTTATAGGTTATGTATCACCTATAAGGAGTAATAGGGCGAGAAGTCAAAGCCTAAGATCTAAAGCCTTATCTACTCCCTCAGGTGGCTGAACTTTTCAAATCAAAATAATAGTATATCCGATTCATAGAAATCTATTCTCCATGGATCACTTAGCTGCCCCTACTCCTAGAAATTTAAAACCCTGCGATACTGGTAGTCCGCTACAACCTCCTATGCTCCCAGATGTATGGCATGCTATACTCACTAATACCCTCCAAGGCTATTCCAATTTTTTTTGGAGAAGACTTCAAAACCCCCTCTGAACACCTCCAAGATATAGTGGAGGTGTGCAGGGTGCATAACATAGTAGAGGAAAATATTTCTCTTAGGTTGTTGGTCACTTCATTCAAAGGAAGAGCCCAAGATTGCTATTGGTCTTTGGCTTCTAGTTCTATTTTCTCAGGGATGAGCTCAAAGAAAGGTTGTTTGAATGCTTCTTAGAAAAAAGGAGATCGCTCCTCATTGCTACATCAATTAATCATCATCAAAAGAGCCTTGCAAGAGGCCATGAGCGGCTTCAATGCTAGGTTTCACAAAACCTAGCAAAGAATCCCTATAACTACCCAACCTCCAGCTGTGATGGTGTTCATGTTTTACCTAAAGGTTCTCAATTCAGACATCGTAGTTATTATAACCTCTATGGGAGGGGATGTCTTACTTGACACATATGATTTACTTGTGCATGTAGAAAATAGCTTGATTAACATTGGGAAGCTTCCACCGTGACCACTGATGCCTGTATTCACAAAAATATCTAGTGGTCCTTAGGAAGAAGCTACTCCAAGCACTTTTTCTCAACAAGTGGCAACATTAGTTACAACGTAATCCATGCATTATTGCCTGCTGCGTAGCTAAGAGCCTTAAACACCTCCCTCACTAGCGGACATTAATGATGAAAGAGTATCATGTGGTCTTTACTAATAGGTTAGTCCTCATCAAATGACTAGCAAGTGACACCCTTGAAATGAGCCACTCTCATACCTTTTGGGGAAGGCCATCCTATCAACAAAATACATACCAAGGACCCTCAAAAGGAGGATGTCAACAAATGGTGTCTACAAACCAGATGGTTCTAGTCACTATGGCACCATAAACAATCAAAGAAAACCAAAGTATGGTGCTTCCTGTGTAGTAATAGTCACATGCCTTGAAATTGTTTGAGGGGAAATCTGCAACAAATGATAGCAAAACAAAGAAATAAAGGTGTGCTCTAGAATATGGAAGAATATCAGTCCGTTGAGATGGAAAATGCCTACTTTAGAGTGCAAATGCAAGGAATGTCTTTAGAACAAGAGCTAGATATTGTGTCAGACCAAGCACTATTTTCATGGATAGAGGAAGAGGATGCAATATTCATGAACGATGCTTCAATGACCAGTGCTACACAATTACAATTGGACTACAACTTCAGGTAGTCTGAACTACCATTGCTAGAAGGACAGAATGTAGTCCCATTTCACTTGTGGATAATTTTCCCCAAAGTGAGAGAGATACCACCATTTAAGCCAAGGTTCTACGGTCGGAATGCTCAATATGGTGGAATAATTAGAAGGCACTTGCTAATGTAGCATCTTTGTGGGGCGTCATAGCATTCCCAAGCAAATATATTTGCTCAAGGCATTAAAGAATAGAGAGAGAAAAAATACATAGCAGTTATTTCTGTATACAATCAAGATAGAAGATAAAGAATATGTTGGGCCATCAATCTTTGGAAAGCCACAACTTATGTGAAAGGAAATGCAAAAGGAAAAGAGGTAAGCAAGCCAAATCATACACCTTTCTTTTTAACACTTATTTTTGGAGATAAGCTCTTCCATAATAACATGATTGATTTGGGAGCTAGTACAATGGTCATGCCTAAACAAGTGGTCGATGCCCTGAAACTTAAGTATGAGCCCCTTGAGAAGAGAATCATGCAATTGGATGGGAAGAAGGTTCTGATTTGCTTGACCACGTGAATTTTCTTTAAACCTCTTCCTGTCCAAACTGGAATGGTGCATCAAAATAGTGGTGATAGAAATTCCCCTGGTATTCAAAACATGTCTTTGAAGAGATTTCATAGAAAATCTTGGCAGATATTTAGTGCTCGATTAGTCTCACTGGATATTAAGGACTAAACACGGGGTGAAGATGAAAACTCTCTCTGAATCTTTACATCTAGAAAATATAGTGGACAATGCAGTCCTATGCTTTGAAGCAGCCCATACCTCCTTCTCAAAATGGGAAAAGTACTACGTAGAGATGCTAGAAGACGAGGAAGACATGAGTGATTAGACCCACGAAGAGGAGGTCCTCAACCAATTTATTGACTTCGACCCATTCAAAAAATTTCATGCGATGGGACTAGGTACCTATGTGATCTTCAACGATGATCAAGTCTTCCCAAAATTGACAAAGGATCGGGAGGAATATAATGATCTAGGTGAAAACCGTCTATGGACATCATATTTTGATGGCACCAAATGCAAAGCCGGTTCTAGAGGAGGTGTTCAACTAGTGTCCCTGACAAGGTCAGAGACCCTCAAGGCCTTTCATTTTCAGTTCCCAAGCTTGAACAATGATGCAAAATATGAAGCCTTGGTTCATGGTCTAATTCTTACAGAATGGATGGGCATGGAGAGAATGCAAGCATTTAGAGATTAGTTGTGAGCTAGGTCTGTGGGAAAGTGGCTATGAAGAATATAAGAATGAAATCCTATAGACACAAGATATGGGATATGATTGAAAGCTTTGAAGCTTTCAATATACAAGTCATTCCTCACTCTCAAAATAGAGTTGCTGATTAGATGGCTTTGATTGGTTCAAAATTTGAACCAATTTTTGATTCAACAATGAAGTAGATTGTAGTACAGATCATCATTCGACCGAAAATTCTTGACAATGATCAAAATTGGGAAAGCTTCTAACCATTCACAACCTAAAACAGAATCTCCCAAAGGGTAAGTGATTCAGTTGAAAGGAAATACACTTCCTTGAGGTCTAATCTCTCTTGAAAACCTTTTTGACTATGAGGATGCAAGAATTAGAAAACAAAGGTTCATTGCAGACGTGAGGGATTATGAGGATCTTGATGTTAGACATGGTAGAAAGTTAAAGGTTGAAAGGGACGTACTACAAAAGGATAAGGAAAGACTAAAGGATCTATGTTCTAGATATGACGAGATTATAACCTAGACCTATGATCTTAGAAGTTATGACCTAGGCATAATTTAGCATACTATTGACTTGGTTGAAGGTTTGAAGCTCGTCTGACAAAAAAAAAGGCCAATCAATCTGAAGGTTGAAGCATTGATGGCACAAGAGCTCACCAAATTAATCAAATCAAAGATCATATATCTGATTAAGAATTCCATCTAGGTGTCTAATTTGGTACTGGTTCAAAAAAATAATTGTGATATTAGGCTCTATATGGATTTCAGAGATTTGAATAAAGCCTCGCTAAAAGACCATTACCCCTTGCCATCAATGGAGAAAATCCTACAGACTGTGGTCAGATCAGAGATATTTTCAAGTGTTACTCGATGGTTTCTCATGTTATAACCAGGTATATGTAAAGGAATGTGACCAACATAAAACAATGTTCACTACTAAGTGGGGAATGTTTGCATACTCAAAAATTCCCTTCGGACTTTCAAATGCTGGTGCAACTTTTCAACAAGCAATGGATATCACTTTTAGAGGATTAATTAATCAGATTATTTTAATATATTTGGATGACCTAACGGTCTTTTCAAAATCAAAGGATCTGATTACTTTGATCATTTGGAAAAGGTTTTTAAGAAATGTCCACGATTTGGGATTTCCTTGAATCCTAAAAATTGTGTTTTCAGAGTGCCTCAAGGCAAGCTACTTAGTTTTGTGGTATCGAAGGAGGGAATAGCGATAGACCCTTTTGTGGTATTGAAGGAGGGAATAGCAATAGACCTTGAAAGGGTAAGATCTATAATGGAGCTTCCCCCTCCAGTAAATGAGAAAGAGTTAAATTTTTTCTAGGGAAGATCAATTTTGTCAGTTGTTTCATTTAAGACTTCGCCAGCATCGCGAGACCTATCATGTCGATGCTCAAAAAGAACCTAGTGTTCAAATGGACTCCTGAAGGAAAAGCAACTTTCGAGCAAATAAAGGTAGCCATCTCTGTCTCCCCAGTGTTGGCTAACCTAGACTTTTCCAAGGATTTTCTACTCTATGTATACAACGGCCAAGATAACATAGCTTCGGTACTCACTTAGAAGGATGAAGGAAATAATAGAGAGCATCCCATTGCTTTTCACTCAAGAACTCTTAGAGGATATGAAGCCAAGTATAACATTGTTGAAAAGAAGGATTTTTCTATTGTTAAAAGCCTAAAGAAGTTCTAACACTTGGTATCAGCCAACATAATCACCATCTACATCACACATCCTAGTGTGCGGGAGTATATCACTGAGGGAGAAATAAACGAAAGGAGGGCCAACTGGATCACTAAAATCCTAGAGTACAATGTGGATATTAAACTAACCAATATGGTTTAGGGAAGAGGTCTATGTGAATATCTTACATAGGAATCAAGTTCCTTAGTTGAGAAGGAGATCGATCAAGTCTACACAAATTAGTTAGAGTCAGACGAATCCTGGGTGACGGATCAAATGAGATATATACAAAAGGGGTAGTACTCAATCAACAAGTGATTACCTTATTTTATCAAACACCTAACCCTACTAAGCCTTACCCTCGAGCTTCAAATCAAATGATTATTGCCCGCTATCATGGACAAAATGGACGCCAGCCGGAATATTCCACCAAGCATCTAAAAACATCTTGTTTAGGGTTAGAACAGTTAAGTTGTTTATCCATTAGAGGGGTATTAATCAAGGCAATAGTTTGTTTCCTCAAACCAAAACTTACAAATTTTCACTAATCCAATGCCTAAGCATAATATTTCATTTGTTAAATCTAGTGAAACTATACAAAATGATGTGATGAATGTTGATACAGATGATGAACATAATGACTATCCTAAATGATAGCAATGTTAATCCTATGGATGAAATGGTTGGGGAAATAGATGTTATCCCTTGTAAGGGCCAACCTAAGAATCCTCTTGATATTGCTTTCTCCTCTAAGGATATAATTAAAAATGCACCTGATGGTCCTCTTTACATAGCCAACCATATCTATGACAAGCCCACTAATGGGATACTAATAGATCCTGCCTATGGAGAGAATGTGATCACTGGGGAATTTTTAGTATTGCATGAACTTTATCAAGATGAATATGATAAATCGAAAGCATGGATCAAGATGCACAATGGTTTTTCTTTCCCTACAATAGGGTCGATCACCCTTCCATTACAAATATGACCAAAAATAGTAGATGTCACATTCTCCATCATCTCGAAGTTAGACCAATTTCGCTTGAGGCTAGGCCATCCATGGCTTCTCTCAATGAAAGTTGTCCCAGACTCGGTTGTGCACAAATGCTTAAATTTTCCATTTGATAATGAAATATTCACTGTTCACCATAGCGGCTTTAACCCCTTGTCTTCCAAAGGAAACTTTTCCTTAGAAGCCTCTTTTCCTGAGCCCATGGAACCTATAATTCCATGATAGGACTTCTTTTTCATATCTTACCAAAAATTCAAAGCAAAGAAAATAGCTGAATTATCCCTAAGAAACATGTCCCCTTCCATTTTTGCACCTCCCATACTTGATGAAACCATAATTGAACCTAAACAAGAACCAAACAACCAAGACCAACCAAAGACAAAAACTTCACCTACATTGTCCAAATGACTAAGAGATATTGAAAGCAACTCTGTCATGCCTCCTCGAATAAAACAAGTTTACAAGGAAAAAGAGAAAGTGGATGACCAACCTCCTATGGTTCCTTTTGTTCCTCCCCTTAGGGAAGAAATGAAACCTATGGTTGATCAACCCACTCCTTCACCAACACAACTTGAAAACAAAACCAGAAGAAATAGAGGTGCTCAAGAGCGTAGGCGTAGACATTGTGCCCTTGCTCACAAGTTATATGAAGATTTAAGTAAATCAAATCAAAATCCAAACTTGACTAAAGCGATGCATGATAATCCTCCTCCCCACCTACTTCCAAGTGATCAAATACAACAATCACAACAAGAGTTGCAATATTAATTAGATATTATCATTTTTCCTCCTATTGTGATTAATTTGGATGACAATGTTGAGATCGCTAAAATTGAGGAAGAGGTGCATAATGAGTGAACACATTATTTTCCTCTTGATGAGCTTAAATAGAGCGACTCCTATACAAGTGATGAACCTAGTAATTATCTTGGTTTTTGAAACTTGCTATTGTCCCCTTTAGCTAGCCATTCACCTTCAAGGAATATAATGAACATGATTGGGAGGTGGATGACTTTAGCGATAATTCAGCTCACATTTTCCTTACTAGTCTTTTTACTTTCTTTCTTCTTTTTTGGATTTGCATGTGTGTAGTGAGTCACTCATGATGTTTTTGTTTGATTTTCTCTCTCTTTGTGATATTCCTCCTATTTGTACCTTCATTCTTCTCTATGTGGTGCATCATTTTTCCTTTTTCTTTTGTTTTTCCTTTTGGGGATGATGCACAGGTATTGAGATATCTAGAGTCTCTTTGAGTTGACCCAAAAGTTTATTTTTTCTTTGTCTTTTCCTTTTTCTTGTGTTTCCTTTTTGGGGGATGGCACTTAGGGGCATCCGAGATATTCATGTCTCCTTCATGTAGACCCAAAAGAATTTCCTTTTTTATTTTTTCCTTTTTAATTTTCATTTGTCTTGTGTTTTCCTTTTGAGGATGACACAAAGCGTTGAACACCCTATGTATCTTACATGTTGACCCATAAGGTTTTTCTTTGTTTTCTCTCTCTTTGTTCATTCTTTAATTCTATGTATTTGGGGAGGATGATAGTTATGATCTCCTCACAAAACATTGTAGTAAAAGAACAAATTGACCCGAGGAATCCATAAGATCCCTTATGTGTTGGTGTTCTCATTTTAGAGGGCAACCCTTTCTTTTCTTTTCTCTTGTGATCTGACTTCTCAAAACACTTATTTGACTTGGCATAGGTCTTTCAAGTTTTTTCTCTCATGTCTTGTTTCTTATTTGCATTTTCATTTCCTACTTTAAAGTAATTGCTCACAATAGGGTGTTTAGTAGTTCCTTTAAAGTGGGGGCATACATTGGCATTATTATTTTTATATTTTCCTTTTTCTTGGTTCTTAGTGCAACCTTCTTACTTCATACAATGTGTTTGTTGCTTTGTGGATGAAATTGGTTGTAGTTTCCTTCAAGAGTGAGATCTATCTTAGCATATTTAATTCCTATTAGTGGTCTGATGTGACACACTACATCCCCTAAGTTGTGAATCTTCTATTCTCTAATTGGTCCTCTCTTGGAGACATTAGGCATAATGTTCCATAAGTTAAAGTCCTCACATGAACTAAGAAAGAATCCTTCAAACACTCTTTGCATGTCACATTTTACATTTGTTGTTATATGGACACCTTGCATAACATAACTTGCATGCTTGTGGAGCCATCACATTTGTTCATGAGCTCAAGAATACAAAAGTTTTTCTTGTCTCATGAAGCTTGAAAATCTTTTTTATGTGGCACCTTATTAAAGTTATTAGAAGTATAAATTTGGTATGGTTTGAGAGGGAAGTGTAATCCAATGCATGACTTCCCCCATAGCAACTGCATGTGTGTCAGTGCATACTAGTCATGAGTGTATGTGTCTCACCTTTTGGGATTTCTCACCTAATGGGCAGCCATGAGTTCTATTGCCTCAAAGTGAGTATGCATTTTTAGACAAACAACCTATATCTGATCCACATCAGGATGGGAAAACGATTTAAGCTTGATTCAATTCTCTCTCTTCTTTCTTTTCTTTTCTCCTTTTTCATCTTTGGCAGTGTATGATTGGCCTTGTCATGTGTGTTCCTTTGTGCTTATGTTTGGTTTACCATGGGATCTTGATCCTGAGGGCTTGATCACCCCTCTTGATTGTTTTTGTCTCATCTTGCCAGCATGGGTGCATTTGGATCCCTCTTGATGTGCATTTTTTTATACTTGAGTGTGAGTTTGAAGCAAGTTCCTCCTCTCACTAAAGTGGGGGCTAAATGTAGCGTAGAAAAATGGAACTTTTGACATTTTGACGCTCATTTGGGTCCTTCTTGTGGATGTTGGCTTAGTTTTTCCTTTATTTAGTGTTGTAATGTGGTTAATACATTAACATTAGGTCTTGGTCCCTTGTGAACTAATAAGGATTTTAATGTTACCTTACCTAATGTTGTGAAGTGTTGTAACACACTTTCACACTTTTCTAGGGTCTTATTAATGTATTTCACCTAAATAACCTCTTTTTTATCATTTACCAAGCCTTATTTCAAAGTGTTGTAAAGTGTTGTAAAAAAATTCACACTTTTCTAGGCTTTTCATTAATAATTGGGCTTTCTTATGCTTTAATTGGCCCCATTTTACATCTATAGGCCTTATAATTATTTTTGAGAATAAACTCGTTAAACATCATTTAAAACATTTAAATCCTGAAACCCACCTCAAATGCCTAAGGTGGGACCCATTTTCTATTTTTGGAAAATGAGTCCCCTTTGGTGGGACCCATTCACCCAGAGTGGCAAATGAGTCCCCTTTCACTCAAAATTCAAATTCAATTCAAATTTGTAGCAGGTTTTTATTCTCTAAGATCTAAGGTCAGCCTGTGATGATGTATTTTTGAGAATTATTATATAATCAAGTATAAATACAAGGTTTTTCTACTCATTTCACCCCCCAATCAATCTATCAAGCATTCTAAGCATTCAAGCATTTTCAAGTCTACATCCATTAGAGCCATTACTTGCATGTTTGCAACATTCTACTTCAATGTTTGGTGAGTTGTAGCATTTCTTTTGTTCATTCATCATTCTCTTTCCATATTCCATTTCATTTCATTGGTTTAATTACCAACACGGGGTTTGCACAAGGAAAAACCCTATTCACTAACCCCACAACAATTTTTCCCTCTCTTTGCATGTGAGTTGCAAGTTTAGGTTGTAGATTTGTCAAAGAACAAGATTGGAAAAGTTTCCATCAAATGGTCAAAGCCATTCACAGTTGTCAAAGTCCTAAGAGAAGCTTGGAGAACACCTATAGGTTGAATTTTGCAATTTTAGACCCAAATATGAATTGAGAGCAGAAGAGTAGACTAAGAGCTACAAATTCCACTTTTGAATTTTTAGGAATCTAGAAGTAGAATGATTTTCCATTAGTGGCGAATGAGTCCCATTGTAGGAGATTGAAAAATATTTTTGCAGATCTGAGTACCCATTTATTCAAAACCTGTTCCAGCATTGTTCACCTGAAGGAAGACTAAGTCACCCATCTTGGTGTATGAGTCCCAATTGGCCTAAAAAGTAGTAATTTCAGGATTCCAGAGCTCCATTCCATCTTTCTCCAGTCTCTAGTTGTACACTTTAAATCTCATAGTTTTCTATTACAATCTATTTACATTTCTAGGTCTTTTTGCATATCATAGTATGTTTTCAAACATCTTGCATTTTCCAAGTTTTGCATTAGTGGTGAACCTTTTTATTAGTTTTTAGCCTTTAGAACAATCCTCTTTGACATATTTCAATTTTTTGTGCATTGAAATCTCAAGGGTTTGTTCTTGAGTGAAGCATTAAGGATTTTGTATCTCTCTCCTTTTAGGTTCAAAACCCTAGCAATGTAAGAGAGTTCCACATACAAAAAAATATGTTTCAGGATGTAATTGTAGATGACCATAACAATAAAAAATTTACCCCTAATATCCCTTCTAGGTACAAAGATGATAGTTTGGTGTTAGAAGATATCCTTATTGAGACTCATGAGAATCTTGTTCATCCCTTTCCTAATGCTCCTACAATTTGGAAAGATCTATTTGAACAAAAAATCCAATCATTGGTAAGCATTCCACTCATAATTGTTCTCTCCTTGATGCATCCCCTATTTGTGATGAAGCTAGTTTACAAAATCTAACCATGAAATGTGATGAACATGTTTTTTTTCACTTTCCCAAAAGCTCTCCTACTAGGGTAGATATTATGGCATGAGAGAATGAGACCTTTGAGAAAAAGGATGAAATTATGGACAAAAATAACATTTCACCCTCTCCTAATATATCTTCTATTGGTGAAAAAGATATTAAGGTGTTAGGAGATCTAATCAATGAGAATCATGAGAATCGTAGGGAAAACATTATTGAACAAGAGAATGCCATCATTGATAAGAAAGAAAATCCAACCATTGATAACTCCCTTACTTGTGATGATGTTATTTTAGAAGAACCAATCATTGAATGTCATAAACATCTAGTTTGTATCTCTCCTAAAAGATCTACTAGGGAAGGTATCATGGTGTAAGAAAATGACAACATTGACACATTTATTTCAAATAATAGTAATATGGCTTCCTTAGATGAAGATGATGATGTGAACTTAGACTCATCTTCGCTATAGATCATGAAAATAAGGATAAGTCTTTTGAGGTTATGCACATTAGACATCCCTTGACACCAACCATACATGTAGAACCCGTACAAGACAAAAGAAAATAAAATCATATTAAAGAAGTCACAAAGTTATTGGAAGATGCTTGGGAAACCTTTTATTTCATACCTACATTCATGGGAAAATACAAGATCATAAAAAAGAGTCTAAAAATGGAAAAGAAAAATTGTAATGTCAGAAAAAATTCAAAAGAAAAAATTGTAATGTCAAAAAAAAATTCAAAAGCATCCACTTCAACCACTTTAGAAGAAAGGAAAACATACATGAAAAACTCTATTGAATTTGATTATGAACAACCATTGAATTTGAAAGAAATGAAAAAGCTTTATGGAAGAGGTTACGAGATTCTAAAACAACTTGGGTATAGTGGAAAAGGATGTGGTGCTAGAGAACAAGGTATCTATATCCCTATGGAGCCTAAAATGCAAGAAACGACTAATGGTCTTGGTTGTTGTCACTCGAAAGAAATAAAAAAGCCTTTACTCAATGTCAACACTCTTACGAAAGATTATTCTAAGAAAAAATTATCTTTGTTGTGTCTTAAACTAATAGATATCTCACTAGATTTGCATTAAGTTGAAACTTTTGTTTACTCATCATAATCAATAACATTAGTTGTTGATTAGTTGCTGCTCTTTGCCATGTAATAGTTGTAGGAACATAGTATACTCACTATTGCATGTTTTCTTGTTGCAAGGAGCAACATATCATCATCCCCTTTTAGCTCACCCTTGTCCTGCAGTAAGTGGGGGCAAGGGGTTAGGTAGATTTGTCCTTGTATGCCACTTGTCATTGTATATTTTG
>VDFB02193867.1:564539121-564551460 GCA_007258455.2 Sequoia sempervirens | reverse complement strand
GAGCACATACAATGTTGCTAAATAGTGACGCTAGACTAATAGCGGCACTATTTGACCTTTGTAGTGTCACCCTTTCTCGTAGACACACAAAAATTTGAAAAACAATGGAATTTCGGTCAAAAAATATGTTAATTCTTCAAGATTGCCCCTCCTTCTAGTGCCAAAATGTGAATGGTAGATCTAGACCTGCACAAACACGAACAAAGAACATAATGTTAGACAATTATACAAATCTAAACTAGCATTCCCCATGAGATTCATTTGAAATGTAATGAACAAGAAATAAGGTAAAGAAATCAATTAAAAGTAGTCTAGATCCTATTCAAATGATCAAACCCTCAATCCCATGGGGGAATTGGTGCTATTTTGATGTGGAAAATAGTCGTTTCCCAATTACTTGCAAGCTTTGAAGATGATCAATGGCGCTCCTTGATGAAATTTGCAATAACCTAGCTATGGTGATGAAAAACTATAAAAACATTGATGAACTTGGATGAATTTGCTCAAAACCTGTAGATAATGACTTTGCATAAAGTTATGGATGAAAATGCCTAAGATTGTGGATCCAAAATTAGTAAAAGAGCTCTCCATTTATAGGAAAGAAGGATGGAAGAATGAAGGATATGAAGAATGTTGGATTAAAGATGAACCAATAACCATGTGCCACTTGTCACCATGCTAGTGGAGAGAGGTGAAGCACATTTTGATGAATGTGCAAATAAATGCTATTAGGTGAAGATTTTAAATTTGAAAGATGGCTTGTGGAGGGAGATGTGGAAGAGGAGTTAATGCCACTTGGCTTTAGAAAAAGGACTTGTAAGAGGCTTTTAATGCCATGTTGGAGGACAAGTCCTTTTAGGAGGGAGATTTCAAAATGAGGAAATATTCCAACTTGATGCCATTTTGAATGAAAATAGAAGAATTAATAAATCAATTAAATTGATTTACTTGCACAAGTTGCAAGATCTAGAGTATTTTATGAATTAGTGTTAGTGTTAATTAGGATTTAATTAACTTAGATGGAGATTAGTTTGATTTGACATTTTGACTTAGACTTTTGGATTTATTTAAATCAAAATGGGAGGAATATGAATAGTAGACAAATTTTGATTTATTTAATTAAAATGGATGATGTTAGATTTAATCAAATAAAGGTTAATTTATTTAATTAAAGGAAGATTATGATTTAATCAAATAAAGGGATTTATTTAATTAAAAGATGAACATTAGGATTAATTAAAAATAATAATTTATTTAATTAACAAAAGATAATGATTCAATCAAATAAAGTTGATTTATTTAGTTAAAAGATGAATGATGATGAATTTAATTAAATAAGGGTTATTCAATCAAATGGTTAGTAAAGAAGTGATTTAGGCAGAATTGATGTTAGTAAATCAGGATCAAGTGTGCGAGATCAATTAGTATAATTTATGTGTTTACAATTCCCTTTGTTTTTTCTCAGTTGGCTAACCTTTGTTGGAGATTATAATCCCAACTACCCAGCTGTTCAAGTCACATCTATATCCTTCATCAATAGTCAATCTTAGCATTAATGAAGCATTGAAGGAAAAAATTAATGGATTTGAATGGATTTTCATTTCTCCTCCAACTTGTCATGTATGTCATCCAGGTTTCACATGCTTTGTAGGTGATTTGAGGAAGTATTATTTTATGTTTTCTCTCTCTCTCTCTCTCTCCATTGATGCATATTTTTCTATATAATGTTTAACTCTATGTTTTGTTACTTACTCTTTTGGATTCCAACTCTATAGAGCTACATCTGTTAGTTTATGGTCATCTAAAACCACTTGTATGTAAGGAGATCCTAAAATAGCTATAAATTGTAGGTTGTATAAGTCTATTAAATTGTTAGATATAGAAGATTATTTATTATATATAGAGAGTGGAAATTTCGAGAGATAGTCTTGTAAGAGTTTATTTTTGATCCAATATAAATTTCAATGTCTATTTCGCTTGATGTTTAATGTCATTCTAGCATATCCGCTCTCTCCTATATCCTACATTTGAGTGGCAAGGCATTGGGTGAATCATGTGAGGCAGAAATTTTTTGAGGTTGTTCCTACTATTTGTGAAGAGATTGATTTAAGAATAGATCATAATTTATTTAGAGGTGCTTTGAAAGAAGCTAAAAGGTTGGAAAGAAGATCTAGAAATTATCATAGTAGAGGTTGTCAAAGAAGCTGTAAGATTGAGGAGCTTCCAAAATTGTTTTAAATCAAGGAAAAATCTAAAAAGTTGGACAACAAAAAACTACAAATTGTCTAAATCTTGCACAAAGGAGGAGGAGAATTGAGAATCAAGACAAAGAGAAAGAGTAGAAGTTATTAAAAATATATTTGAGGAATTAAGATGTTGAATATAAGTTAATGAAAGTGTTGGATTAAAGATCAACACATATAAAGATAGGAGGTCCCAAGCGAGGAGATTGTTGTGTAAACAAAGAGTTTTTGAATCTATCAAAAAGACATCACTTGCTGGATTTCACGGCTACCACATTTTAAGAAAATGAAGATCATGGGATTAGAATAAGCCACTCAAAGAAAAGGACTTGCAAAGCTTGGTGAGATGCTAGTAGTGACATTGAACAATTTATAGTTAAGGGATGGGAAAGTTGAAGTGACCAAAGGAAAGTGCAATCCATTGCTAAGATGGATTAAGGTTCCAATTGCCAAAGGAAAAAGTGGAAGAAATCACCAAAGAACAACCGTCGTTGTTGGAGGAAAAAGTTGAAAAGTTTTCCCAATCAAAGGTTGTTGAAAATGTCAAGAGAGATCCACTATTTATGTTGAAGCCACTGATTCTAAGAAGTTGGATTGTTGTTTGCAAGAATTTTCTTGAATCCTAAGATGAAGAGAAGGGAAAGCCCAACTGCTAGAAAGAATTTTACATAGTTTTAGTCCATTGAAGAGAAGACCACCATGCAAAAAGAGATTGCAACAAATGATTGTGTAAGAGTTTGAAATTGCATTCTCAAGCAACTATTTAGTTTTTTTTTCTTAATGATGCTAGAGTCAAATATAAGAAGGCGCGTTTAAAGAAGTTTGTATTTTTTTTCCTATGACAAGAATATAGAGGTTTTTTTTTCAAGAATTTGTCATAGGAAGTTAAGGAAAAGCACAATCTTTGGAGAATTATAGTGTCTCTTGAAGATTCAAAAAAACTCAAATTTGGGTAAGTGTCTAGAGTGAGAGAAAGTGAAATATTATGTTGATGAGGAGTCTTTGATAGAACAAAGTAAGAAAAAATAGAGGTTTTAAATTATCAAAACATCAAAGGAGGACATTTGAAAATGTGTAGGAATTTGAAGTTTCTAGAACATTAAGAAGAGTTGATAAAGAGATCAAAAGACTAGAGGAGGATAGGAGTTGTTTGAAGTTATAAAAAGTTGAAGGAAGTTGTTAATGGTTAAGGAAATAATATGATTGAATTTTGCAACATTATGTATTAGTGTGAAGAATGTATGAAGTCACAAAAAATTGTTTAATATAGGATCCCCAAGCACCAATAGTGTTACTCTATGGGAGGATTTGAAGAAAAAAAATTGTCTCACACTTGAACCTACAATGGACTAGTAACCAAGTGTGCCAGAGCTCATGGGTAGAGTATCCCAACAAAAAAATGGGATTTCCTAGGTTTGATTCCTAGAAGTTGAAGATTGTAGATCTATCGAAGCATTAGTGAAAAGGCAAAAGAAAGAAATCAGATTTCATAGCTATGATTAAGGAGAAGTGTTGGAGATTATAATCCCAACTACCCAGCCATTCAAGTCACATCTATATCCTCCATATCAACAATCAATCCCAGTATTAGTGAGAAGCATTGAAGGTAAAATTTTTGATGGATTTGAATGGATTTGCATTTACTCCTCCAACCTATCATCTATCTCATTAGCAGATTTCACATGCTTTGTGGGTGATTTAGGAAGTATTATTTTATGTTTTCTCTCTCTCTCTCTCCATTGATGCATAGATTTCTATATAATATTTAAATTTGTATTTTGTTACTCACACTTTTGGAGTCCAACTTTGTAGAGTTTTCTATTAGTTTGTGGTCATCTACAACAACCTTTCTATTAGTTTGTGGTGATTTGAAACCACCTATATGTGAGAGATCTGAAACTAGTTGTAAATTGTGAGTTGTACAAGTCTGTTAAATTGTTGAGTCTATAGAAGGTTGTCATTGTGAATGAGTCAAAGCTCAAAGATAGTCTTGTAAGAGTTTATTTTGATCAATATAAATTTCAATGTCAATTTCATGATGTTTAATGTCATTTCTATTTTTATATCTACTCCTCCCATGTATCCTAGAACCTTGAGAAACTAGGATGAATGCAGGAAGGCTTTTTTCTCCTTAAATTCCTTTCCTTTGCAAACTTAAGAACTTGTATCAATGTATTGAAATCTACTGTAGCATTTCATGGATCTTTCCCTAATCATCCAATCCTCTATTGTGTCTCTCCCTTAACCACTATGTCTGCCCCAACCTTCTAAGTTACTCTTTGATACACAAAATAATTCATAGCTCTATGAATTCCAAATTAGATAACTAGCTTGAGATAAGTTCATACTATGACTTTAGTGAAACCTTTAAAAAATAATTTAGATATGAATGAATTTTTGTATACCTTAAAGTGGGCATGAATTATAGCTGGTCATATTGTTAGCATAAATAGAATACTTGGACCTTCCTACAATTGATATCACAATGTAAGTGATCTCTATTTGATAGATTTAAATTAGATTTTTTTTCATCAAATCATTTATTAGAATTACTATCTACTTAATAGTAACATTAGAGAGACTTTCAATGCCTTATATTTCGTTCTTACTTAATATTTAGTCTATCGACCTCTTTTTTATTTATTTTGATTTGGTTTTTATGAATCCCTGTGTTAAAATATTTTAACCTGCCAAATGTTTAAGATATTTTATGCATCTACTATAGCTTTACCTTTATTCCATTATTATTATTTTTATAAAAATTCTCAATTTTATTTAATGAAGGGATATCTCAATCCATACATTGCCTTATTATGAAAGCATAGAGTCATCTGGGAGTATCTTCTATGAGGAATTGTCATAGGATCATCATGGAAGAATAGGTATAAGTAGCAAAATAGAAATGAGGTTGGACAACTTGACATAAAAATTGGAATAGACTGTTATATTATTTCCAAATATGTAAGAATGGGAATCTATAGAAATTGGATATAGTTTCTAAAATGCTAGGTTTATTTAATAAAAAGAAAAATCTATTTGGTGAAAATTTGGTACAAATGGGTAGTACTTAAATTTTAAGGAAAAAATAAGAAGTAAAGGTTATGCACCGACCACCCTAGCTTCACAATCAAAAGATGATGGCTCTTTATCATATTTTTAGATATAAATTAGGACTCATTTCTGGATGTTATGCATTTTTTTTCTATTTTTTTTTCCAAGTAAAATAATTAATTATTATTTTTATTACAACTTTTAAAAATATAAAACTTGAATGTCACGACCACCTTAGCAGATGCAAACTTTTATGAAATTCAATTCTTTTTTTTTTAATCCTATAGTATACAAAGCATAGAGATGTGACACATGTTTCAAATTCAAAATCTTGGCTATCATTTTGAAGCTATAGTTTTTTTTAAATGGAGCTATAGATTCTAGGACTTCAGGTTGTAATTCAAATAGAAAATAAATAATATTTACTTATTAAATTCAAGTAAAGAATAATTTTATATCAAGATTGGAAAGCTTAGAATCTCCTTTAAAACCCTTTCATTTCATCAAGTTTGGGTTAAAAAAAGTCATTAGCCACATACCACTGCACATACCCATCCTTATTTACCACTTTTGGCCCATAGGGAAATCCCTGCACATACCCATGAACTCTATTCTTAAATAATGTCTTAATGCCTAATGTAGGAGTTTAGGTAAAGATCTTGCTTCAATCTATTTTTCTCATGAAGCAAAGTTTCCCATATGCATATGTATTTTTCAAGAGGAGTCTGCCAAACCTTTCTATTCTAAGAGTCAACCACCCAAAGCTTTAGTGGATCAAAACTAATGTTATCAATCTCCTTGAATTTGGAATATAATCAACACTCCCTGAAAAATGTCAAACCATGTATGTATAAGATAGTAGCATCCTATATTTGTTTCTTTAAGGGAATTTTCTTTTAATTGAGCATCCTATATCTGATTCTTTCAAGAAATTTTATTTTAATTGTGAAATGGTGAAAAAGTGGTTAGGGAGATGCTAGCATATGGTTTAGGACATAGAGCATACCCACACACACCTTTCCAATTTCATTCAAGGGTAACCCTTGAGATCTCTTTGCAATGGAGAAATAGATCTTGATAAGGGTTGTCCTAGGGGTTAAAGATGATCTATTAAGGGGTTCACCACCAAGTTTAAACTTTGAAAAGACAATGAAATGCAAAACCCTAATTGGGTGTTATGATCTACAAAATGACTTAAAATTGTCAACAAAATATAACAGAAAGGTAATGAAGTGAATGATGTGCACCTAGGAATTTGTGAGTGATTGGAATCAATTTTGAAACTCTATAGAATTTGACTTTTTGACCAATTGGGACTCATTTTCCAACCTAGGCGAATCAGTCCCAAACTAGATTTCTACCTAGAAAGCTATTTTAGGAAAAAGGGTATTGGAATCTGCAAACATATATGAAAGACATCATCAATGGTACTGATTCATCAATTGTGGCAAATCAGTCTTGCTCCACCTTTTCAAAAATTGAAAACTCTGATCTATACTCCAACACCTACTTTTTCCTTCCAAACTGAGTTTCAGGTCCAAACTTGTGAAAACATCTGCAAAATAGAATATATCTTGATTTTCTTATGGTGGGTTTTCCTCAGTCAAACCCTTAGTTTAGTAATCAAACCTTAATGGAAATAATGAAATGTTCATGAAAATCCTAGTCTTAAGTGTGTCTAAGACTAATAAATCTAAAACATGATGCATTCCTATTCTAACATGCAAGAACAAGATGTAGGAATGTAACTTGAATGATGCAGAACTCACTTTAGGAGATCTATAATCACCTCAATTGAATCTCAATGATGTGTAAACCTTCTTTAGGTTGAAATTAGAATGAAATGGAAGATTGAATCACTTAGAAAACAAGTCCTTAGGCTTGACTTGATGGCTAGTTGCATCTCCCTAACCTAGAATTATTCATGATTCACCATAGAAATCCATGATCAACACTTGGCAATGCTAGATATTGAATAAAAGTGAGCTTGAAGACCTATAAATATTCCTTAATGCTGCTCTAAATCTTCAACTTTGCTTGCTCTCAAAACTTAAATACTCTTGTGAAATATTCTCTACACTTGACTCTTGAATTTTCTCTTGAAAAATGCTTGCTCAAAATGGATTAGAGAGGATAAAAATGACTTGAAAACTTGATTTTATAGGAATTAACACCTAATTGACCATTATTTAGATCTCAAAGGCCGACATCCACCAAAATTTTGAATTAAATTGGTGAATTTCCTACTTAAAATTGAAAAATGCCCCAAATGGGACTCATTCGCCACCCTTGGCAAATGGGTCCCACCTAAGGGGACTCATTCATCCAAGGTGGTGAATGAGTCCCACCTAAGGTTTTTGAGGGTTTTTGGGGAATTTTGGGGTTTTAAGTAATTTTGTGGGATTTTTGAGTGAAATGAGCCTTGAGATTCGACATAATGGGTCTTAGAGGCCTATAAATGATGAATTAAAGGGGTAATTAATGCAAAGGTACTAAAATAGGTCCCATATTAATGAGAAATTTTACTATCTCCACGAAGGGGGTCAATTTCCATCATTACATCTAGCCCCCACTTTAGCACCCATAAGACTCTACGTGCATATGTAAGCTAAAGGAATCCAAATAGTGCACTTTGTTTCATAAAAGGATACTCATACGGGAGAATGGAGCACCCAATGTAGCTACCTACAAAACCACACCGTTAGGAACTGCATCCTACAACATGAACTCGTTAGTTGTCCAAAAATCTTCTTATCTAACTTTATTATAGAAATCACATTCATGGGTAGATGTATGCCCCCCTTGATTTCACTTGCTTTAAAAAGGTGGAATCAAGGTAGCCTCATCAAATAGAGTAAGTCATATCATAGGGTATTTCCAAGTACCATACCACATAATGATAGACATTTGATGATATTTGGAGTGGAATCACAATTCCAACACAACAAACAACATAAAAAATGGAGCTCTCTAGCACCCATTATGTTGATTTGAAAAACTTAGTTTTAACTTATATAAGAGTAAAAAGTAGAGTTTTTTCTAAGGATTTTATCATTTACCTTCTTGTAGCATGAGTTTGGTGAAAAGTGATTGAGAATGTTGAACTGATAAGATTTCAGGCCTTTCAGACTAGATGTCTTAGGAGACCAGGTTGCACGTGATGATTATCAACATGAGGTGAGTTGGTTTTTATACCTTAGCTCTATCCTTACACATTTATTTGATGATTTTTACACATTTCTAGGCTAATTTAGGGCCTTGGAAAAAAGTTCACAAATTGTCCCCTTTTTCGCAAAGTGTCCCTTTTGATCGTGAAGTGTCCCACTTTTTTGCAAAGTGTCCCAAAAGGGTTCTAAAGTGTCTATGACCTCTAGAAAAGTACACTAGAACAAATTTAGTACACTTTTATGATTGTTGATCAATGTAAAGACTTAAAATTTTGCAATGCTTATAGGACATATTTTTTCTTTTTTTGATAGGTTCCCACCCATTCGTGCTAGCATCTGGGTGGTAGGTAGATTAGTCTTCTCTGAGATCTAGCCCCCACTCTTTCAATGGAGGGGACAAAACATTTGTAGGCTATAGGTATATACTGGGCATACCTCATGCCCCCAATGAGGTACCATGATCCAATGTTGATGGCCTTAGTAGAGTGGTGGAATGCCAATACATGTACCTTTCCTCTTCCCACCAGAGATATGCCTATCACGTTAGAGGATGTACATCACATACTTTGAGTTCCTATTCGAGGTGAGTGAGTATACTTTCTAGCAGAGCAATATTTCCATGAAATTAAATATGACATGCAGTTCTACCTTAATGGACCAATACATGATGAGGGGGTGAGGCCCCAAATAGATTTAGAAATGCTACAATACTCACGGGCCCCACTGGTGGTGAGGATCATGATGATGAAAGTTTCATTTGTACTCATCCCTAATGGCTTGGGACCATATTTGGAGGGAGGACTAGTACATCTGATCCATAGGATGGAAAAGCAGAGGACAATATATACCTAGGGGCACAATATCCTAGCACATTTCTACTATGATCTTAGGAAATTTGTATATCAAGAGGTGGGAAACATGGTACACTATACACTTTTATAGGTGTGGTGTTTGGAGCATATCACTTGTACCATACTGATAGGGTTTCCATGTTTGATAGCCTTGGGGTATCCTTTGGAGACCTTATTAGTTTATCCTATGGTGGCGATATGAGGCTTGATAGTTAAGACAATTATAGATGGATAGATTCTTGATTGGCATACATGACTGCATTTTACAACCTTTCTATGATGATTGTGTCATGTGCTAGTTTGGGCAGATTCAGATAGCACATAGGGCATGATCCCTTTTTAGGAGGTCAATGTGGAGTGCCCGAAGACTTGATGATTCGAGACGGCTCACTACTGAGGATGTTCTCTATAGTGACTCTGAGTACTCAAATCATGACATGCCTCTAGTATCCAATGTTGATGATGTTAGTAGCATGGTCGACCCCCATTTTCTTGGAAAATGATCTGATAGGTGATACAGGACAACTCCCAGATGATGTAGATGAGATGGAGGAAAGGGATGCAAAGACACACTACAAGGTTGTGGACATATTTGTAGGTTTCATTGATGAGGAGTATGATGAGGATGAAAATATTGACTATGATGGTTAGGATAAGGAGGATGAGGAGGATAAGGAGGAGGTTGAGGAGGAGGATGAGGAGTAGTCCCTGAGTGAGGGTGGTGAGATAGAAGAAGAGGATCCGGTGGACCATGAGTAGGGCTCAGCAACATCTCCTTGTTGGGTTACTAGATCACAGGAAACACTTGTAGTAGGCACTAGTACCCACAAACACGAAGGTGCTAGCACATCCTCCATGTCCCCTACACATGATGAGACTGATGTCTCATAGCCTTCCAAAGAGCTAGGTGATGATATTTTAGTTATTGTTATGCTTTTATACTCATGCATTAACTTTATGTATATATATATCATGATATGTACTGATAGTGTTTATGTTTTCTATCTTGTAGGAGTTGTGAGAGACCTCTAGGATCTCATCGTTAGGTGGCTGCAAAGATAGTGCCACCATCAATGTATGAGGAGGCCATAGATTCAGCCTATTTTCCTCCACCCATTTGGAGCAGGATCTAGAGTTGTTCTAGCCTTACATCACACTGCAAGTAGCTTATGAGAGTGCCCTAGAGGCACAATCATCCCAAATCGAGAGACTAGAGTCAAAGGTTACCAGGCTGCAAGCAGAGAGAGAGTTCATAGTAGGAGAGCATCAAGAGGCCCTTGGACAGATATGAAGCTTACATTTTTCTCTTGTTACATGCAATAGATCACAATCATGATCGCACACCACCATCTCCTGAAATACTGCTACCAGTCACATGCGAGTGCCAGATCCCAAGGGATCCAGTAGCCACAAGTCTTGGTGGCATTATATATATTGATGAGATGTACACAAAACTTTGATATATATATATATATATATGAGCATTTGGTGTTTATCACTTATGTTTATGAGTTGAATGTTAAATGACAATGTGATTAATTAAATAATCTATTTAAGATCATTTAATGAATGTCTCCATGATTTAACATGTTCTATGCAATCTAATTAAAACTAATTTTAGCTTCCCTTAGATACAAAATTTGTGATTGAGTATGTTATGATAAATTAAAAGAACCTATAATCTAATTAGAGATGGGTAAGTGAACCAAGATGGTTCCCAAAAAGGGGACTTAAGTGGTCACTTTTTTTTGAAATTAGGAAATGTGTGATCGATTTTAGGTGTATCAAATGTATATTAAAAAAAATCAAAACACACCAATGGAACTTTAAATCAAAGCATAAAATAAAGAAAAGAAATGCAAACTCTGTTTATGCTTCAAAGACGTTCCATTGTCCTCTATCTCCAGTGTTTTTGTCGATTCTAGCTTGCTCTCATATCTTGGGCTAGGCTCAACAAATAGTCTTCCTAGAGAATGAGATTAAAGATGGATGCATGCTATGCTAAGATATTATTAACATGCTATGAATATTAAAATGAAAGATTACGAAATTACGAAAGCTAAAGATGATAATGATAATGCTAAAATGATAGAATGCTAGAATGCAAGTAAGCTCTAATGTACGTATATGTTGTGTGTAACAAATTCTTGGATTCATAGGGATATTTATATAGTTCTTAAGAGATTATGATTGGCTGATGTGAGCAACGGTTGTAAAAATCTGCTGCATGAACCTAGGAATAGATAAGATGAGATGATACAGATTAATTGTAAAAATCATCTTTTTATGAGATTTTGGAAAGATTTTGAGGATAAATAATGAATTATTAAATTCAATTATTCATTTATTAGTGACATGGAATATTTAAAATAAATATTTACCAAGATTTGAAGAATAATGGAAGATTCATACTAAATAAAAAGACAATTAATTATAAGAAAGTTTTGAATGGGATAAAATAAATATTTAAATTTAATTAAATAAAAAAACTTAATTAAATTCAAAAAGGTGATAATTAAATAAATAAAGGGTATTCATTTAATTAATTAAGTAGACATATGGATGTGAAATAATTAAATAAAATTGATTTATTTAATCATGGCAGAAGAATAAAGTGAATGAACAATATAATTAAATTAATTAAATTTAATCATATGTAGAGGACTTTAGAGAAATTAATTGAATAATAAAATATTTAATTAAATGATAGGATTAGACATGACCAATTTTATGCATATACATTTTTCCCCTCTTTGAAGTGATGTGTGAAACACATTGCTTCAAAGAAAATATTCCCACTTTTGAAATTTGTTATGTTTGATTTTTCCCCTGATCAGAAAAAAATTAACTGATATGCCCCTAATTAACGTGCCTAATATTGATGATGTCCCCTCGAGAGATAAATCAATGATGATTAGAAAATGTTGATTTGATGATAAAATTCAAATCAGAGGGATGTAGTGATTTAGCTCCTGAAAATTGATTAAAAGCTGCCCCAAATTAAAAATAATAAAATTCCACAAAAAA
>VDFB02193867.1:564520704-564539021 GCA_007258455.2 Sequoia sempervirens | reverse complement strand
AGAAAAGGCATAGTTTATAAAACTAGCGGGTAGAGGTACATAATTCATGAATGCAAATTAAATGCATTAAATGGCATCTGGCTGGAGGTGAAGGCACTGGAATGGCTTGGTGGCCATGCATGGCCAGGGTACTTTGGTCATTTAATATAGATTTAAGCCACTTGTTTTACATATAATTTTTTTAATATTTAAATTAATTAATTAATTTTTTATTTTTTTTAAGAAACTTATATTAAATTTTTAACAAAGCATTTAAATTTTTTAATTAATTTTGTTAACAAATTTCTACTTTAGTAAGATATTTATTAATTTCATATTATTAGGTTTCAAAATTAATATTATTATAACATATTGTTTAAGATTTTTATTTTACATATAATTTTTTAAATATTTAAATTAATTAATTAATTTTTAATAGTTTTTCAATCACATACTTTATTAATATATATTTGTATAGTTTTTTTTCCAAGCAATTTAATTAACTTTAATGGATTTTTTTTTAAATGGTATTTTTTCAAAACCTTGATTTTACTTAAAAAAGGCTATTGTTTTAACTTTTTCCCTCTTCTTCTTGCAAGTACTATTATGCCATATGAGACATAACTTAATGCTGCCTACAGACCAATTCGACATTTGTGACTTTATCAATGTCTCATTGATCTAATTTAAACAAAACTAAAAGCAATACACATTCTAAGTTTACTACTACATCTTTTCCTACTTTTCCTCTAAATCTAAATGCATTACTCTCGAAACTCGACGCTTGCATCACTTGTTTTTAAACAAGATTCATAAAATAATTACATCATCAATAATTCTTGTTTTAACAATTACCATTAACAAGATAAACATAAATGATAACATGTTATCTATCCCTTTAAAATTAAATTACAACTTTATACATGCATAATATAAAGAACATAAAGTACTTCCACACAATCATTTTGGATATCACAATAATCAATTTAAGAATGCTATGCAATTATTATTTGGTATTTTTTAATTTTTTTTACATTGACTATTAGAATTTAATAAAATGTTTTACTATTTGGAGGTTTAATAATGAAACTATTAAAGACAGATATATCCATATTAATTTCATTTCCTAATCATTTATTTTCTTATAGTAAAATTAACTATTAGAAGAACAAGAAGATACTACATGCATACTTGCATACTTTGAAGTAATAAAGTAATAACACTAAAATCTTGATTTATATCTAAGATAATCATACTACTTTAAAGTACTATTACATTATAATTCTAATTTATTTTTGAGATAAAATCATGAATTTAAGTATTTAATTATTTCTTACTTCATATCTATAGATTATCTATATTCTAAAAGAGGAGAAATTGATTTAGAAATGAAATCTTTTTAAATGGGGTTTTCGATTTGTAATGATGGAAATTGATCCCCTTCATGGAGATAGGCCAATTTCTCATTTAATATGGACCTATTTTAGTACCTTTTCATTAATTACCCCTTTAATTCATCATTTATAGGCCCCTAAGACCCATTATGTCAGATCTCGAGGCTTATTTCACTCAAAAATCCCACAAAATTACTTAAAACCCCAAAATTCCTAAAAAAACACCTCAAAAACCTTAGGTGGGACTCATTCACCACCTTGGGTGAATGAGCCCCCTTAGGTGGGACCCATTCGCCAAGGATGGTGAATGAGTCCCATTTGGGGCATTTTTCAATTTTAAGCAGGAAATTCACCAATTTAATTCAAAATTTTGGTGGATGTCGGCCTTTGAGATCTAAATAATGGTCAATCAAGTGTTAATGCCTATAAAATAAAGTTTTCAAGTCATTTTTATCATTCCTAAGCCATTTTGAGCAAGCATTTTTCAAGATCAAATTCAAGAGTTAGGTGTTGAGAATCTTTCACAAGAGTATTTAAGTTGAAGCTTTGTAGCAACATTAAGGAATCTTTGTAGGTCTTAAAGCTCACTTTTATTCAAGATCTAGCATTTTCAAGGGTTGATCATGGATGTCTATGGTGAATCATGAAGAATTCTAGGTTGGGGAGACACAACTAGCCATCAAGCCAAGCCTAAGGACTTGTTTTCTAAGTGATTTCATCTTCCATTGTCATTCTAATTTTAGCCTAAGGAAGGTTTACACATCATTGAGATTCACTTGAGGTGATTATAGATCTCCTAAAGTGAGTTTTTCATCATTCAAGTTACATTCCTACATCTTGTTCTTGCATGTTAGAATAGGATTGCATCATGTTTCATATTTCTTAGTCTTAAACACACTTAAGACTAGGGTTTTCATGCACATTTCATTATTTCCATTAAGTTTTGATTACCAAACTAGGGGTTTGACTGAGGAAAACCCCCCATAAGAAAATCAAGATATATTTTATTTTGTAGGTGTTTTCAAAATTTTGGATCCAAAACTCAGTTTGGAAGGAAAAAGTAGGTGTTGGAGTGCAAATCAAAGTTTTCAATTTCTAAAAAAATGGAGCAGGACTTATTTGCCACAATTCACGTATTAGTCCCACTGAAGGTGTCTTTCAGATCTGTTTACAGATTCCAGTACCCTTTTTCCCAAAACAACTTTCTGGGTAGAAACCTTCATTTGGGACTAATTCACCCAAGTTGGTGAATGAGTCCCAATTAGTCAAAATTTTAGATTTTGTAGAGTTTCAAAATTGCTTCCAGTCACTCACAAATTCCCAAGTGCACATCATTCACTTCATTACCTTTCTATTCTATTTTGTTGGAAATTTTAAGTCATTTTGTAGATCATAACACCCAATTAGGGTTTTGCATTGTGTTTTGTATTTCATTATCTTTTCCAAGTTTAAACTTGGTGGTGAACCCCTTAATAGATCATCTTCAGCCCCTAGGACAACCCTTAGCAAGATCTCTTTCTCCATTGAAAAGAGATCTCAAGGGTTGCCCTTGAATGAAATTGGAAAGGTGTGTGTGGGTAGGTTCTATGTCCTAAACCATATGTTAGCATCTCCCTAACCACTTTTTCACCATTTCACAATTAAAATAAAATTTCTTGAAAGAATCAGATATAGGATGCTCAATTAAAAGAAAATTCCCTTAAAGAAACAAATATAGGATGCTACTATCTTATACATACATGGTTTGACATTTTTCAGGGAGTGTTGATTATATTCCAAATTCAAGGAGATTGATAACATTAGTTTTGATCCACTAAAGCTTTGGGTGGTTGACTCTTAGAATAGAAAGGTTTGGCAGACTCCTCTTGAAAAATACATATGCATATGGGAAACTTTGCTTCATGAGAAAAATAGATTGAGACAAGATCTTTACCTAAACTCCTACATTAGGCATTAAGACATTATTTAAGAATAGAGTTCATAGAAGATACTCCCAGATGACTCTATGCTTTCATAATAAGGCAATGTATGGATTGAGATATCCCTTCATTAAATAAAATTGAGAATTTTTATAAAAATAATAATAATGGAATAAAGGTAAAGCTATAGTAGATGCATAAAATATCTTAAACATTTGGCAGGTTAAAATATTTTAACACAGGGATTCATAAAAACCAAATCAAAATAAATAAAAAAGAGGTCGATAGACTAAATATTAAGTAAGAACGAAATATAAGGCATTGAAAGTCTCTCTAATGTTACTATTAAGTAGATAGTAATTCTAATAAATGATTTGATGAAAAAAAATCTAATTTAAATCTATCAAATAGAGATCACTTACATTGTGATATCAATTGTAGGAAGGTCCAAGTATTCTATTTATGCTAACAATATGACCAGCTATAATTCATGCCCACTTTAAGGTATACAAAAATTCATTCATATCTAAATTATTTTTTAAAGGTTTCACTAAAGTCATAGTATGAACTTATCTCAAGCTAGTTATCTAATTTGGAATTCATAGAGCTATGAATTATTTTGTGTATCAAAGAGTAACTTAGAAGGTTGGGGCAGACATAGTGGTTAAGGGAGAGACACAATAGAGGATTGGATGATTAGGGAAAGATCCATGAAATGCTACAGTAGATTTCAATACATTGATACAAGTTCTTAAGTTTGCAAAGGAAAGGAATTTAAGGAGAAAAAAGCCTTCCTGCATTCATCCTAGTTTCTCAAGGTTCTAGGATACATGGGAGGAGTAGATATAAAAATAGAAATGACATTAAACATCATGAAATTGACATTGAAATTTATATTGATCAAAATAAACTCTTACAAGAATATCTATGAGCTTCGACTCATTCACAACGACAACCTTCTATAGACTCAACAATTTAATAGACTTGTACAACTCATAATTTAATAGGTGGTTTCAAATCACCACAAACTAATAGAAAGGTGGTTTCAAATCACCACAAACTAATAGAAAGGTTGTTTTAGATGACCACAAAATAATAGAAAACTCTACAAAGTTGGACTCCAAAAGTGTGAGGAACAAAATACAAATTTAAATATTATATAGAAAGCTATGCATCAATGGAGAGAGAGAGAGCAAACATAAAATAATACTTCCTAAATCACCCACAAAGTATGTGAAATCTGCTAATGAGATAGATGATAGGTTGGAGGAGTAAATGTAAATCCATTCAAATCCATAAAAAAATTTACCTTCAATGCTTCTCGCTAATACTAGGATTGATTGTTGATATGGAGGATATAGATGTGACTTGAATGGCTGGGTAGTTGGGATTATAATCTCCAACACTTCTCCTTAATAATAGCTATGAAATCTGATTTCTTTCTTTTGCCTCTTCACTAATGCTTCGATAGATCTACAATCTTCAACTTCTAGGAATCAAACCTAGGAAATCCCATTTTTTTGTTGGGATACTCTACCCATGAGCTCTGGCACACTTGGTTACTAGTCCATTGTAGGTTCAAGTGTGAGACAATTTTTTTTCTTCAAATCCTCCCATAGAGTAACACTATTGGTGCTTGGGGATCCTAGATTAAACAACTTTTTGTGACTTCATACATTCTTCACACAAATACATAATGTTGCAACATTCAATCATATTATTTCCTTAACCATTAACAACTTCGCTCAACTTTTTATAACTTCAAACAACTCCTATCCTCCTCTAGCCTTTTGATCTCTTTATCAACTCTTCTTAATGTTCTAGCAACTTCACATTCCTACACATTTTCAAATGTCCTCCTTTGATGTTTTGATAATTTAAAACCTCTATTTTTTCTTACTTTGTTCTATCAAAGACTCCTCATCAACATAATATTTCACTTTCTCTCACTCTAGACACTTACCCAAATTTGAGTTTTTTTGAATCTTCAAGAGACACTATAATTCTTCAAAGATTGTGCTTTTCCTTAACTTCCTATGACAAATTATTGAAAAAAAAACCTGTATATTCTTGTCATAGGAAAAAAAATACAAACTTCTTTAAACTCGCCTTCTTATATTTGACTCTAGCATCATTAAGAAAAACAAACTAAATAGTTGCTTGAGAATGCAATTTCAAACTCTTACACAATCATTTGTTGCAATCTCTTTTTGCATGGTGGTCTTCTCTTCAATGGACTAAAACTATGTAAAATTCTTTCTAGCGGTTGGGCTTTCCCTTCTCTTCATCTTAGGATTCAAGAAAATTCTTGCAAACAACAATCCAACTTCTCAGAATCAGTGGCTTCAACATAGATAGTGGATCTCTCTTGACTTTTTCAACAACCTTTGATTAGGAAAACTTTTCAACTTTTTCCTCCAACAATGACGGTTGTTCTTTGGTGATTTCTTCCACTTTTTCCTTTGGCAATTGGAACCTTAATCCCTCTTAGCAATGGATTGCACTTTCCTTTGGTCACTTCAACTTTCCCATCCCTTAACTATAAATTGTTCAATGTCACGACTAGCATCTCACCAAGCTCTACAAGTCCTTTTCTTTGAGTGGCTTATTCTAATCCCATGATCTTCATTTTCAAATGGTAGCCAAAAACTATGGCAATGTCTTTTTTGATAGATTCAAACTCTCTTTGTTTGCACAACAATCTCTCACCTGGACCTCCTTATCTATATCTTTCGATCTTCAGATCTATGACACTTTCATTCACTTGGTCAGCATCAAATTCTTGAAATATATTTTAATAACTTATGCTCTTTCTCTTGTCTTGATCAATTCTCCTCCTTTGATGGTGCAGTATTTAGACGATTCTTTAGTTGTTTTGTTGTCCAACATTCAGATTTTTCCTTGGCTTTAAACAATTTTGGAAACTCCTCTAATCTACAACTTATTTGACAACCTTTTGCTCATGATATCTCCAAGATCTTCTTCCCACTTTTTAGCTTCTTCAAAGCACTTCTAAATAAATTGTGATCTCCTATTTCAAATCAGCCTCTTCACAAATAGTAGCAACAACCTCAAAAATTTGAGACTTGCTTCACACAAATTCACCATCGGCTCTGATATCAAATGTAGGATACAAGGGAGGTATAAAAATAGAAATGACATTAAGCATCATGAAATAGACATTGAAATTTATATTGATCAAAATAAACTCTTACAAGACTATCTTTGAGCTTCGCCTCATTCACAATGACAACCTTCTATAGACTCAACAATTTAACAACCTTGTACAACTCACAATTTATAGCTAGCTTCAGATCTCTCACATACAGGTGGTTTTAGATGACCACAAACTAATAGACAACTCTACAGAGTTGGACTCCAAAATATTGAGCAACAAAATACAGAGTTAAACATTATATAGAAAACTATGCATCGATGGAGAGAGAGAGAGGGCAAACATAAAATAATACATCCTAAATCACCTACAAAGCATGTCAAATTTGTTAATGAGATAGATGATAGGTTGGAGGAGTAAATGAAAATCCATTCAAATCCATCAAAAAATCTACCTTCAATGCTTCTCATTAATGTTTAGATTGACTGTTGGTATACAAAGGATAAAGATGTGACTTGAACAGCTGGGTAGTTGGGATTATAATCTCCAACAAAGGTTAGCCAACTCAGAAAAAAGAAAGGGAATTGTGGACACATTAGTTCTGCCTAAATCACTTCTTTACTAACTATTTAATTGAATAACCCTTATTTAATTAAATTCATCATAATTCATCTTTTAACTAAATAAATCAACTTTATTTGATTGAATCATTATCTTCTATTAATTAAATAAATTATTTTGTTTAATTAATCCTAATGTTCATCTTTTAATTAAATAAATCCCTTTATTTGATTAAATCATAATCTTCCTTTAATTAAATAAATTAACCTTTATTTGATTAAATCTAACATCATCCATTTTAATTAAATAAATCAAAATTTGTTTAATTAAGTCTAATATTCATATTCCTCCCATTTTGATTTAAATAAATCCAAAAGTCTAAGTCAAAAAGTCAAATCAAACTAATCTCCATCTAAGTTAATTAAATCCTAATTAACACTAACTCTAATTCATAAAATACTCTAGATCTTGCAATTTGTGCAAGTAAATCAATTTAATTGATTTATTAATTCTTTTATTTTCATTCAAAATGGCATCAAGTTGGAATATTCCCTCATTTTGAAATCTCCCTCCTAAAAGGACTTGTCCTCCAACATGGAATTAAAAGCCTCTTACAAGTCCTTTTTCTTAAGCCAAGTGGCATTAACTCCTCTTCCACATCTCCCTCCACAAGCCAACTTTCAAATTTCAAATCTCCACCTAATAGCATTTATTTGCACATTCATCAAAATGTGCTCTACCTCTCTCCACTAGCATGCTAACAAGTGGCACATGGTTATTGGTTCATCTTTAATCCCAAATTCTTTATATCCTTCATTCTTCCATCCTTATTTCCTATAAATGGAGAGCTCTTTTACTAATTTTGGACCCACAATCTTAGGCATTTTCATCCATAACTTTATACAAAGTCATTATCTATAGGTTTTGAGAAAATTCATCCAAGTTCATCAAGGTTTTCATAGTTTTTCATCACCATAGCTAGGTTATTGCAAATTTCATCAAGGAGCACCATTGATCATCTTCAAAGCTTGCAAGGAATTGGGAAAGGGCTATTTTCCACATCAAAATAGCTCCAATTATCCCATGGGATTGAGGGTTTGAGCATTTGAATAGTATCTAGATTGCTTTTACTTGATTTCTTTACCTTATTTCTTTTTCATTATGCTTCAAATGAATCTCATGGGGACTGCTAGTTTAGATTTGTATAATTATCTAACATTGTGTTCTTTATTTGTGTTTGTGAAAGTCTAGATCTACCATTCACATTTTGGCACTAGAAGGAGGGTGAATCTTGAAGAATTAACACATTTTTGGACTAAAATTCCATATTTTTTTCAAATTTTTGTGTGTCTACAAGAAATGGCGACACTACAAAGGTCAAACAATGCTACTATTAGTCCAGCGTCACTATTTAGCAATGTTGTATGTGCTCCAAATCATGACACTTCTATCATTTTCCTAAGGAACATTCTTCCAAACTCCAAAGTGTGACGCTGGCTGAAACAACAACATAATCATGGTATTTTTTTCTCCACAAAGCACCACTAGTTTCACCAGAGTTCCACTGGACCTCTTCAAACTACAACGCCTTTGTAGATTGCATCTCTGGGGTGGGGTGAAAGTTAACTTTTCAATTTTAATTCAACATGTGATTTTTTATTTTGATCACCTCTAACTTCTAATTGGTTTTTTAGCTCTTTTTTTTGTAGTTTTTCCAGTTTTTGTAGGTTGAGGTGATCAAGAAGGAAAGGAGGAAGAAAAGAAAAGACTTGTTATGGCATTATCATATGATTGTTTGAACTATTTTTAAACACTTTGGGAGCAATTATAATCCCATTTTAAGGTTATGTTCTCTTCAAGCTTTTAGGACTCAAATTAAATTTCATTTGGGTTTTAAAAAGAACAATGAAAGGGATTAAAAAGAACTTTAGGAACTTACTAGAGTTGGTTTTGGGATCTAAAAGTTGAACAAGAAAACTTCATACTTCATCTTGGGGCTTAAAAAGAATCCATTATTGCTTTTAAAGTTAAAATGAACATGTAATTTTTGTGCTTTGTAATATTTTTTACAAAGTAATATCATTTAAAAGGTGTATGCACTTCTCTCATGCTTCACGGTGATCTTGAGAATAAAAAGTCTTTTGGTGATATTAAGTTGTATAAAATATTTCCTCCATACTTCAATTTGGATTCTTAAAATTGAACAAAATCTTACTAGTGTGAGTTGAGTATATCACGTGTGTTTTGTCTTTGTTCACGTAAACAAAGATTGATCGAACTATGGATGTGCTTGCTCTCTATTGTTTACCTTTAGAGGGGCCTCCCTAAGAGATACATCCAAAATGAGAACTTGAAGGTGTCTCCAACCGATTTTTCACTTGGGCTAGTATACAAATGGAGAAGACTAAACTGTCAAGTCCTCATGGTATGTAGGCCTTAGCCATATAGTGTCTTTCAGAATGGGGTACTAACTTAAAAAGTATAAGCACCCCTAGTAGGACTGTGTTGATGGGTGTTTTGCACACTTTCTCAACACAGGCAGTACACAGGTGTACTACCTCTCTTGAAAGGAAATTTCCAACTGCAAGCTGCTAAAAATCTCCCCAAGGTCTCTTGGGTGTTATGTCATGACTTGCATGGAACTCCTCAGTTGATTTTGATGTGATTTTGCTAGTAATCACAAGGTGAAATCATGTAGCTAGATGTGAGGTAGATCTTCAAATCCAAAGCTTCTAAGATGGAGGTCAAGTCTCATTTTGCTGTAGGTTCAGATAGCGGTCCAAAACTTCGATGTTTCTTCAAGTCTAGATTTACAATGTGCAATGAACCTTAGCATAGGTCACTTAGTAAAAAAAAAGGAAAAAAGGGTGGGGGAGAGAGGAAGTTCCTATATCTGTAACTAAGTGTGAATAGTAATTATGGAGTTCCTGCAATGGATAGCTTCCTAGAAACAATATTTCATTTAACCAAAAATTTCACAATCTCATGAAATTTGTGCTATCTTCTAAGGTCTGCAAATATTTCACCTTTCATTCACCATGAGCATGCATGAACAAAGATAAAAGTGTGGAGAAGTTTTGAATTTAAGCCCAGATTAACTTTACAGAGCTATCTACTAAACATCGAACAATGGAGGTTGAATCAAGTAACATGTGAAAAACTCAAAAAATGCACCAATTCAATGTATTTTCATTATAAATTTCTGCAGCATGTCTTTACGACAACTCAACTCTCCTTTTGCAAATGAGAGGAGACCCCTATTTATAGTGCCCAAAAAGTTAAATGAATGGCCAAGATTCATTACAAAATAGGGTTTCACCAACCCCTAATATATTACAATTTAAAATTACATTCTTGTCTCCTTCCCTATTTTGTCCTTTAGTGATAGCACTGCAACATTTTGTCTTTTGCTAATTGCTCTTTTGTTGTAGCTACTCTTTGAAGTTCTCATTGACAAATGTAGTTTTCCTCTGCTTCTTCTCGACACTCTATGAACTTCGAATGACTGTCGAGCTTGTCTTACCCAATGATCTTGTACTACAACATCCGTAGCTCCATTCCTTTGCATTATCTTCAAGCTTTCCATTTCACTACTTTATGCCCCGATCTCCAAAAACTCCAATTGGTCGGAAGGCATGGGCAACAAAACTCATGAATTCCATGATTATTTCACACACCTTATCCTCCATTTGCTTTTGAAAGTAAGGTTTTACCTTTTCGAATCCATCCGTGACCACAGCATGTCATAATTCGGCCATCACTTTTGAGATATCATGCATTCCGCTCTTATTTTGACCCATTCGGGATGTTTGATCCAACTTACTCACATTTGTTCCAACCTTTCTTTTCTATTATCAGTAAAAATCCCCGGCCTCCACATCCATCAACCAGCTGATCATCCCTTTAATGCTTCTTAATCGCCCCCACCTTGCTTCATCGACATGGTCTGGTCATTCGACAATTTGTGACCTGAACTTATCTTCGCCTGTTCCAACCAATTTGTTCTGGCGCTTCACACCTGATACCTATCAAGGAAACCAGCCCTGCCCATCCTCAAACCTTGTCCTATTTTATCGCACCACCTTATAGCCACCAACTCCTCAAGATCGCACTTTATGCCTCGGTAGCGTTCCGTAGATCACGCGGAGATGGTACGCATTCTTCCCCGCCCCACCTCACCAGTATGCTATTTGTGCACCGAGACCTGCCATCCATTACCTTGATCTAATCTTATGCTTTCCAGCTGTGACTTGCACTGCCAGCATAGCCTCCCAGCTTCACCTGGGTCCCTTTAGTGAGCTTTCTTCGCCATCTCTCCCAGCCATCTCAGCATAGCGTACTTCTTTTCTCCTTAGGTGATCTATGATCACCCTTGCCTTCTTTGACCAATACCTCTATTTTCTTATCTCCAGGGGCCCTTTCTTCCATTTTAGCAGCATCTCCTTCTTCTTCATCAAAGTCCTAGATGAGCACAAGGCATTTGATGGGAGACTTGGTAGGTAATTCCTACTGGAGACTTTCTTCTTTCTCTATTTCCTTCCCCTTCTTTTCCCCAGTTTGCTCAACCTCATGCACGTGCTCCTTGGGCTATTCAATTTCTAGGCCTTTGATAGTTTGAGCCTCACCCTCAGGCTTATCTTCTCCTTCCTTGTCTTTTTATTGCTGTCCCTCTTCTCTAAGAGGCGACCTTTCTTCCTCTTCTTCAGTGCCCTTTAGCTGCCAAGCCATCTCTTCTTCAAGGTCAGCATTGAAGGTTTGCACAATGACCCTACCACCGGCATCCTCCTCCTCATCTTCACTTTGTGAAGATCCTATTCCTTCCTCTTCATAGGCCACCTTGTCAATTGTGTAGTGTTCATACTCTAGGTGCTCATGGTATTCGTCAGCTTCCTCTTCGAATGGCTTCAAGGCCTCTTGCTCCTGTCTCTCCCACTCCTCAAAGATTAGCATGGTGGCCTTCATAGCTGGTGGTCCTACCAGAGACTACGAAGGTTTGGCAGTAGCGAGGACCTACACTAGGGCCGCTTGAAGAGTGGGATCCATAAGGATCTGGGAGAGCTCAAAAGGGAGATTCTTTATGTGTTTCGAGAAGGCCTCAGGCAAGGCGAGAGAAGGCATCGATGCTATCACTATAACTAATGGGAGTGATGTGGTAGGTGACATGGCAGTGGAGGAAGGAGTAGTTATGGCAAAGGAAGAGTTGATCACTATTACAAGCTCAGTCGGAGGTGAAGGGGCAAGATGTATTGAGATGTCCACTACCGGCAAGGATGTGGCAACCATGGCTAAGGAGGTAGATGATGGGACAGTCAAAATAGGGAGAGTCAAAAGAGGTTTTAATTGATTTGTACCTTTTGATTCTTCACCTTCTTGGATTATGAGCTACTCTATGGTGCATCCTATTTGCTTGAGTCTTTTAGAAGGTGAGCCTCCTGGATCTTTCCTTGTATATACTTTGGGATCCAGAGATTGCTCTGTTTCTATTTCTTTCCTCTTCTTAGATCTGGTGATTGGAGGAGACTTGGATTTCCCACCCATTGAAGTAGTGGTAGCAACCTCCTCCATGGCACTTGGCTCACTTTTGAGTCCTTCATATGTCAGGACCACCCCTTGCTATTTTAATTGGGACACTTGCCCATCAACCCATTCTTTGGTATGGGCCAAGATTAGCTTGGTTATAATGTCAAGGTCATCTACCTCCTGCATGTCCCAGTGTATTGTTGGTAGCAGCAAGTTGGTAACTATAGGGTATCTAGGGTTCATTATAGTGCTTTCATCCTCTTCAACCTGATCCGATATGGAAAATGGTTGCACCCTTCTTATGAAGTACGTAGTCATCCACATGTAGTGCCTTGCACGTACTTCCTTTTCATCCTGACAATTTTCCCAGAAATCCTTGACATTGTGTAAATGGGCATACTCTGGCCCTAGTGCTTTCCTTACATGCCCATATGGGTCCATCCATGGGCGAGGAGTATGTAATTGGAAGTGGTATTCCACTAGCTCCTTTTCTAAATTCCCAGGGCACTGGGAAGTTTGCAGTTTGTACATGCCCCAACAAAGGGTCAAGGGATAGGAGATTCTTGCCAAGTTTTTGCCACTGAAGACTAATTGTATGTGTTAGAGCTTCCAGGAAAGTTCCAATAGGATGATCTAGTCATTGGAGTATAAGGGCAGTCTATTTGGTCTTTTAGTGAAACCCTAGGTGGGAATGTACGTGAACTTTGGGTACTAAATGAAAAGGAAGGCATATTGCTTCAAGAATGCCTAAGAACTATGAGAGACCCTTCTCTTGAAATCCCTTGCAATCATTCTGATGATATGATCAATGAAGGCATCATTGACCCTGCAATACTCCTTGAAATCCTACAACTGGAGTTGGGGGTACTTGTCATAGACCTTCAATTTTTGACCCTGCTCCTCATCGGGTGCCACAAACAACCTGTTGTACTACCTTTGGTCTACCAAGGAGTAGACCAGATAGGAGGTCATATAGAACTTGGAGCTTTTCTTCACATTTATGAACCACTCATGGAAGCAGTCGCTTATCATGCCTCCCCAGTAGAACAAGGCCTTCATGGTGACATCCTCGTTCCCGCGGAGAATCTTCTCAACAAAGTAAACCATCCATTCCTAGAAGAACACTGTGCTAGGTAGGCCCATTACCCACCTTAGCATGGTGACCAAGTCATAGTAGTCTTCGTGGAAATCATTGCAGAAGAGTTCTTGTGGAACCTTCATGGCGTTGCCCATTTTTTCCTTGAGCTAATGCTGATTTATCAATCTTTTGCAACCCGTCGGGCTGTCGTCCCGTGCTGCCTTACATTCCCCTATGGTGGGTGTTTCCATTTCTTCAAAAGTGGGAATGTGGAAGGTTTTTGTAATGCCCTTAGCTGACATATATGCTAGAATATTACCATCTCTGTTGATAATGGTCTTTGTCTAGGTTTGATAAGCCTATCGATAGGCCATGACTAGTTTAGGGGCAATGAGAGATGGGGGGAAGCCCACAGCTTTTGCGATTCCACTTTGCTTGATCAGCCTTGCATTCTTAGTTTTCAGGTTGATTCTGACCCTTTGTGTAAACTCATCAATATTGACTTGGCCAATATTGGTATCTATTATTTATTTCTAGTCCGTGGTGATTTTTTATCTTAGAGGTTCACCCTGGAATTGGAAATTCATTTGGTCTTTATCCTCCTTTCAATGAGGAGTCTTTCCTGACTTCTTTCCTTTGTCTACAGTCCCCTCTAAGGGTCCTGCACCTGATTCCATATATCCTGCAAGAAAAGACATAGTTAGTGCAACTAATCATCAAAGCTTTGACATTAGTCAAAATCCCATGGACAAAATAAAATTTGGACAATCTATCTTTCATAAAATCATACTTTTATTTTTAGATGTCATTAGTCCTTTAATTGAGGGCTTTCAGACAATCCGAGCCAGGAGGCCCAAACTTCCTCGGCAAGAATGCTATTTTGAAAGAGCAAATGGGGTAGAGCGATCCAAGAGATTTCTCCCAACCAAATTTTGGTGGTTCAAAAGGCTTGTATCGAAGAGGGCTAAATTTGAGCATGTGGGTCGAGATCAGATTTCAAATTTAAGGTCGTTTAGGTCAATTTGAGAGCATCCGGAGGCCAGAAGGTCATCCGAGATTTGCTGTTTGAAATGACCAAAAACAAAGGGAATTCCAAAGATGGAATTCCGGGGTCCAGGACCCAACGAGTCCAAGGGCGGCCGATATTTTTCCAATTTTAAAGTGCTCAGGCCTGGAGAGCTGGGAAGCCACCCCGCGTTCGCTATTCAGAATGGCGATTAATGAGTAGAAGTATTGAGGGAGCAGCCCGGCGGCCCAGACCCAGTAACGAGGTTGGGCATCAAATTTTCATGCTGAATTCTCACAACGAGTAGGAGGGCAGAGCCTAGAGGTTGAAAAGGCGAGGGCATTCTCCCTTTGGGATGGCAGAGATGGGATGGAGTCCCAGTGGTTGGAGCCCGACAAGGGCAAGGATGCTAGAACTCAGTTTTTGGTCCAACAGTGAATAGAGGATCAGGGTCTGAGAGGTGGAAGGATGCCAATGGTTTTCCATTCAAAATAGTGAAGCTATCATAGAAATATGTGGTTGGAAGTCCGCGGACAGGGACCCAACGAAGTGATAGAAGGATGAGCCTGCGCAAATCAACAGACAACGAGTGGCAAGGTGGGCCCTGGGGGTCGGATGGACGTGGGTCATTGGCCGCCGTGTGGGATGGAAAAATCATCATGGAATTTTGGACACATAAGTTTGAGGACCCGAGCTCGAAAAGCCAAAACAGAGACTAAACTTTGTATAAATTTTCAATTTGAAAGAAATCAGATGACGAAGGTTCGAGGATCCAGGCCTGGGAGGGAAATTCACTATTTGGAGAGTTTAGTTTATTTCCAAGTTTTGATGGCCACTAGAAGACTGGGGCCTGGAGGAGGTGAACGCCCCTGGTAATGAACGGTCGTGACGAGGTGAAGTTCCAGACCAATTTTGAGGGCGTTTTGGATTTTTTTTTAAGATTCTAGAACATGGGTTTTATGCATTTTATTAAGTTTTATCAATTTAATGTGTTTTTAACCAATGTGTTCATAATTTTAAGCATTAAACTCATAAAAAAAACTCTCAAGAGAGCGAACGAAAAACCTATCTTGGAAACCCAATGAGGCAAGGCATGAAATCCGCTAAGGGTCAGCAAATGACGGCAATGGGTGCGAGGGAAATGATCAACGAATGCAGCAAACTCCTCTAGCAAGCTCTCTGATCCCTCTAGAAAACCTGAAAAATGAAAATGATAGGTTGGGATCCAATATTCATACCCCCTGCCATTAATGGCCTCATTAAATGCAAGTACGACAAATAATTTGGTTGGTGAATTTGAACTCGCGGACGACAGCGGAAGGTCTGGGGTCCAAGGGCTGGAAAGACGCAAGGTGACAACCATTTAAAATTCATTTTGTAAGCCACCGGTGGTGAGGGGGAGCCCAGGGCCTAGAGGGAAAAGTTCCTCGGTGATTTTTTCGTTGGAACGACAAAGTTGGCGTGGAGTTCTGGGAGCGGAAGTTTGGATAGTCAGGCCTAGATGACGCGAAGGCGGGCCAATTTTATTTTTTTTCTAGTTTCACTAGACGGAAAATAGGGAGCCAGGGCCCAAGACCCGGGAAGGTAGAAGCCTTTTGTCGTTTAGAATGGTGGACACAAGGGGGAAAGCCAGCCAGGGGAACCCGATAGGGTGCGCCTGCCAGGCTCCAAGGCACTGGTAGAGGCAAACTACCAAGGAAACTCCACAAGGCACCAAAGACTTGACAAAATTGGAGGGGTGAAACATAGTCAACTCAATAGGAGACTTTGTAGGTATGTTGACTAGCCAGGACACTAAAATAGGGGCATGCAAAACGAGGCAGTGACAAAAATGACCCAGCAAGATGAAAGAAAAAGAGGGTCCCCGTTCCAAATAGGGAATGTGTGTTAAGGGCACAATAGATTGATTAAATACTTTAGTGTTTTGTTGGAAGCTTGCAAGGTGCCATGTCCCCGATCACCCTGATTAAGAACGAATTTGTGTAAAATCCAAAATCCTTTCTATTTGTTGGCACAAGAGGTTGAACCTCTGAAACTGTCTCACATTTTTGTGGTTCTTTGTAGAGACGAGAAGTTCATCATGGGAGATTCATGAGAACTAAATCTTGGATAACCCGAGAAGTGTGTGTCGTGGAAGGGAGCCAGTGTGGTCAAGCTTCTAGTCATCCACTTTGAATAAGCATAGCTGGATTTATCCAAGTGGGGATTCAACAAATATTTTCTCTTTCTATCCTAGGGTTGTGCATCATTTTGGAATCAAAACACTTTTCTTGGATCTAAAACATTCAAAAACAAACATTCAACCATGATTATCAAATTTCAAACCCTTTAGAGGAAGCAAATACCTTTGAAAAAATCCAAGTGGTATTGCTTGCCCTAGGGATTCTATCCTTAGAGGCTTCTAAGTATTTGGATTTATATCTGAATTTTCTCTCACTAAATTTAACACTAGGGAACTATTGTCTTGATTTCCTTGATTTCCACATAATGGACCTTGTGGGATGAGAATAAATTGGGACATTAGACATTTAGTTTGAAAAGATAAGGCAAGAAAGTGTTTGTGGTAAAAAGAAATCACTAAGAAAAAATAAGAAACAATTGAACCCCACACATGTTTTGTTCCAAATTATTTCCCAAAAGATCAAAATTTAAAACCCAAAGTCTAAAAGTCTTATTCCAAGAGCTCTCAAGAAATTTTTGTCTATGCTCTACGAATTTAGAGAGAGATTGGTCTTGAACTTTTACAAATGAGCATCAAAGAACAATCCCAATTTGTATCCATTTTTCTATTGTCAAAATCCAAGACTTTTTCAAAGGTTTGAGTATCTCACATAGGAAGTATTAGCATGTTCTTGAACACCTAGGTCTAGTAAACAAAAGTCTCTCTAAGTCTCTTAGGATCAAAATCAAACACCTTCATCCATCCTCAAACATCAAAAGTAAAAATTCATCTCATAAACAACTCTTGGAAATCTTGAAAAAATCCTTCATACTAGATTTTGGGAAAATCCTCAAGAATCAAATCAAAATCATCTTGTTTGACTAGGTGTGTGTAGATGAATCATTATTTACACACTAAGTTAAATTATCATCTTGTGGACAAGTTTACTCTAGGACAACATCCAACCTCTTAGAGTTTATGAGTTCATTATCCAAACCAAACTCAATCAAAATCAAAATCCAACATCAATCCAAAAGTCCTTAAGTCTAGTATCTCCTTCAAGGTTTCTTAAGAGTTCAATCATTCACAATCAACCGTCTTTCATTATCTCATCACCATCCTTTGATCCTCAATATCTTATACTTTCTTTTTTATACCTAAAGTTTAGATCAATCCAAGGAGTTAGAGGTTCACCTCACACATTCTTGAAAATTGATCCTTATTTTATGGTCCAAACTAGATATCAAGACAAGAAGAACATGGAAACAAATAAAGAAATATCTACTTCAAGTGACTTGAGTCAAACCACACCTAAAATCAATCCCATTGGATCTAGCCATCCCACACCCAATCTTCCTCTAATACCATAAGATCGTCAAGAGGAAGGTGGCCAAGTGGAGGACATCACCAACAATTTTCTAGGGATGACTCAAGATGAAATTATTGAAATGGTTCAAAATCCCCAAAACCACAAAATTGTCAATGTCATGATGAGGCTTAATCCTTCACAATACATGCTAGAATTGGAAAAATAATGTGCTAAACTCCCTTCTAACTATGATGTAAGCACTATTGTGGAGAAAC